>PVKA01020474.1:0-40296 GCA_004027165.1 Ctenomys sociabilis | reverse complement strand
TTCTTTTCTTTCTTTTTTTTTTTTGTGGACCTGGTAAGCCCTTGTGCTTACCAGGGAAGCATTTCTTCCACTGAGCCATTTCCCCAGCCACAGGGATTTCTTTTTTTATTTCAGAAATAAATTCTTCTCTAAGTTCGTGTATACCTTTCTGCTGTTGCTTATTTACTTCTGGCGCTATTAATTCATACAATTCAGCTGAGTTAGTGTCCTCAGCACTTGTTCTGGGGGGGCATTGATTTTCCCCCATATGTTTCTGTATTTGATTTTTTACTTCAGATTCTATGTATTCAGATATTTCTTTATTTATTCTAGAAATAAGTTCTGCTCTGAGTTCCTGTATATCTTTCTGCTGTTGTTTCTTTGCAACCAATGTTATTAATTCATACATTTCAGCTCAGCTAGTGTCCTCTGCACTTGTTCTGGTTGGGCTCGAGGCCTGAGATTGCATTTGGCTCCTTGTTTTACCACTTTGTATAGCTCTGACCCCTGACCTCTGACCTCTGGTGTAGAGCTTTGGTGCAGTTCTAACCTTAGCACCTTATGAAATTCAGGTATCGATATACCAAATTCTAGTTCATGTAGTTGTGCCTGGCTTGGGTCTGGCTGCTGTGCTCCGCTCCTTCCTGCTGCTGTCCTTGGAGGTGAGCCTGTTGTTCTCGTTTGGCAAGATGTTAGCATGGTTTTGATCCTGGTCTCACTGTAGGGACTTCAGCTGCAGTGTTTCACCCCAGGCCTGTATGCCAGGCTGGGCTGGATCTGGAGAGGTATGCGGGGGCAGAGGAGCACAGAAACTCGCCCACACACTCACCTGGCGGTGGGGCCGGCATGGTGTGCGCTGCTGGGGATTGCACCCTGGTCCCGGTGCTTGCCTGAGCAGGTGCTTAGTCCACTGCTGTCTTGCTGGCCCCGAGCAGCTCCTTATCGCATGTTCCTGTGGACTTCATAGAGAGTTAGTATGTGCTAGGTCCAGGAAATACTCTGGGGAATAACGAAGGCAAGTTAAGTGGTGTTTGCAGGAAGGGTATTAAGGTGAAATATGGAACTTAATATGGAACTTAACCCGCCCTGCTGATGTTGCACTTCCTGATGCAGAAAAAGAATTTTCAGGATGTCTCAGTAAGAGGTGTGAGAAGTGTTTCTTGAGATTTAGGGTGCATTCCAGAGCGGAGGGGGGCACTCTGAGAGGAGGTGCATTACAGTTTGGATGGGAGAATATTTACATCTGCCTTATCGGGGCAAAAAAGCCCAGAAAAGTCCCACCCTAAAAGGGTATTTGCCTATTCTACAGGTATGCAGATAAGGGTTTTAAAAAAACCAGTAATTTGAACATTCTTTGAGTTTGCAACCTGCTCCCTTATCTTGGTATCAGGTGTCTGCACTTTACTTTCTTGAGCCAATTTATAGACTTTTAGTGTTCTTGAGGAATTTGAGAGCTGATAGGGAGGAGTCTATATTTAACCAGAGGAGCTCTGTAGTGCATTGTCTTGGGTAACTTTAGCTGTGTAGTAAAAGTTGCAATTGTAAAAGTACAATTTTTTAGTTATGATCATCTTGTCTCTTATTTTTAATATTTAAACATTTTATTGAGATGGGGTCTCACTAGGCACTCACAAATCATAGTGATCCTCCTGTCTCAGCCTCCCCAGTGCTGGGATTACAGGCATTTCAGGGCCAGAAAAGCATGGCCAGGAGTTCCTGGGCCAGCACAGCATATGGAGATCAAACCCAGGACCTTGCGCTTGCTAGGCGAGCACTCATGCTGCCAAGCTATCTCCCCAGCCCATCTTGTCTCTTTTTTACCGGCCTTTTATTTCTTCTAGCCTATCTATGTGTTATCTAGGAATTTCTGTGACCTTCAATAAGAACTCAGAGTCCTTCAATGGTGGACTTAGGGTTTACCCAAACCTGCCCCTATGCAGAGAACCCAGCCTTTTCCTACTCCAGACACAAAGCGACACCGTCTGTGCTCACAGACCCCTACATTAGCACAAGGAAACCTCATTATCAGCTGGCTGCTCATCCACGAGTCTTCTTTATTTTCATGAAACACCTTGAACTCTGGAGCCAGGGCGACAGCAGTTCCAAAAGCCATCCCAGGTTGCTGCTAAATCTTGGGCCTCAATTGTTAACACAGGAGATTTCCAGCTTGTAAACAAACACATTCCAAGGGACTTCTTCCTGGGTTTCCAGTAATTCAAGGAAGAATTATTTGGTACTGGGTCCCCTGGCTGGTTCCTAAAGCCTGTGCCGTTGGAACACAGCCCAGTACTAGCCCGGCTGGCTGGGTGCCAGCGCTACGAGGAGGGTGCTGCTGTGTGTGAGTGGGAGGTGACTCTTTTTCCCAGTTGGAAATATTTGAAGACTGTCTTTGAGAGTGCCGTGAGTTTCTCTCACCCCTGGGCTTCGCATTGGGCTTGGGTCAGGCCAGCTCCTGACCTGGTAGCTGGGCAACCACAGGCCTTCTCAGGCCTTGGCTTCTGCGTGTGTGAATCAGGCTGAGGAACCGTCCCAGCCAGGGCCGCTGAAAGAGAGAGGGAGCCTGTGCGGAGTGATTGCACCAGAGGCGCTCCGCTGTGTGTGCCCGCACTGTGATGAGAGGACTCTGTGTTCTCCCGTTCTGTGTGTCCCTTGTACTGCCCCATAGCAGCTCACACATGCGTGAGCCATGAGCTCCAGGATTCCTTCTTGCCCTCCCTCCTTCCAAGCTTGAACTTAGACGGAAGGGGCCTGGCCACCACTCAGCCAGGCAGGCAAGTGACAGAGCCCAGCTTGTTTTCTAGAGCTGTTTTTTTTTTTTTTCCAGGCACATGAATTCCAAATTGAGCACCCTTGGGGTATCCTGTGCAGCGGGAAGGAGGGGATTGTCAGAATTTCTTTTATGTCTAAGTCTACACGCTGTGGTTGACCAGTGAGTTCCCTCTTCAGTGTTCCCTAGGCAGCACAGCGGGGAGGTGAGCAGGTCTGGGACAACTGATGCATTTGCCTCCATTTGTTTTGCAACAGGCAGTGTGGAGTAGGTGCTTACAGAGGTCCCCGCCCCTGAGCACAAGTACTAATTGCTTTTATCACAGGAAGTGGGAGGTGGAGATCTATCCTCAGAAGGCTTATCCTCCAGTGGTCTGAGGGGCCTTGAGGAGGGGGCTGGGTTGTTTCCTAGAGAGAGAGGAGGGAGGGAGCCCTGCTAGCCTCACCAGGGTCCTTTTTGAGGCTCCAGCTGTGTCCTTGCCTCTCAACTTGTCTCTTGAGTGCGTTAAAGTCCTTCCTAACCAGAGTCCTGGAGCAGTACCCAGCTCTAAGTGCTGGGCTGAGTTGGCAAATGCCCTGACTTCTCAGGGGCACAAGCATCTTCAAGCTCAGATCTTTCAGGTTTTAACCTAAGAACACAAAGTTGCTTCCCCTCAGCCAATCATACTGTGTTTGCTCACCACCAGAGTGCTCTCTCATTGGCTGGGAGGAACAATACTCGCTAGGAGAAGATTAAGGTGATCTTTTAAGTGGCTCCCTCCCTCCCAGTGGGTTCCAGATTCAGAAGTCTGTGCTGCTAAATGGGGTGTCTTTTACTAGCTGTCTTCTTGGCTCTCATTATTCTAGGGCGGGCTTTGGGGCTGGGGGAGGAAGCTGCCCTGCCTTATCTGGCCCTTCTCTTCCTCTGGTGTTTCCCATGTTTGCGAGGCCCAGCAAGGATGCAGCTGATCTAGAGAGCCGGGATCCCTCTGCCTAGGGATCACCTGGGGATCCAGTGCTTCCTTGTTATGCCAATACAGCCCAGTGCTCCTCTCTCCTGGGGCTGATAATGGCCCATTCCTGCATGCAAACTTGCAGTTTTTCTTTTTGCAACTGCAGGCCAGACCGCTGGGGTCTGGATCCCCAAGTCACAATTACCGATGTTAATTTCAGGATGGCTGTCACACAATGCATGTTTTAGGGAGAAAAATCTTTAGGCAGGTTTATTTATTTATTTTTATCATTTTTTTTTTTTTTAATGTGTTTGCGTAGGGTCTCACTACACAAGTCGGACTATAGTGATCCTCCTGGTTCAGTCTTCTCAGCTCTGAACCTGGACGTGGTGGCTGGCTTGGTGTACTTGGGGCAGGACTGGCATGGTGTGTGGTACTGAGGATCGAACCTCAGTCCTTGTGCTTGCCTAGGCAGGCTCCTAAGACTGCTGAGCTATCTCTATGGCCCCTTTCTTTTTAAAAATTTTGGTCCAGGACTTGTCAGCAAAAGATGAACTCATAAAAGGACTGTGGCTTTGTCTTGTGTTTTGTCTGCAGTGGTGGAGCCCCAGGCACCAGGGGACAGCATTGGGCCAGCTGTGCTCGTGCTGAGGAGAGGGGTCCTTCTAGGAGGTGTCGCTACCACTTGTGGGAAAGCATTGCAGCAAGCATTGTAACTGCATGTATGGCGTGCAGATGTGTTTGCCGTGTTGCCCACGTGAACTGTAGTCACTTGGTGTGTTGGCACACAGGACACAAATCTCCCACCTTCCCTGCTGCTGTCAGAGTGAACATAAGGACATTTGTGCCTCCAGAGTCTGGAGTTCTTTCCATGTACTGGACCTCGAGTTAACCAGTCTTCATTGAGAAGACTGAGTCCCGTAGTTATTACTTGGGTTCCTGGTGACGTATCAGGAGAAACTACTCATTAATGTTAGGAGTCTTAGGCTCATAAAAGCTCTGAGGAGAATGTGCTCCTGGAAGATCCCTAGATTGGCTTCTGCCCGTTGCTCTTGGCACACCAGGCCTGGATAGACAGGCGGCTGTGTGGCCTTGCCTTCATCAGGTCCTCAAAGCACCCTTGTTAGGGTCTTCCCAGGTGGCTGTGGGGCTCGATCCTGGGAGCTCTCCCTGTCCTTGATAAGCTCCTCCTTTTACTGTGTCCATGGGAAGCAGAAGCCCTGTCTGTCCCTCAGTGTCCATAAATACTGAAGAAGTGAGGTTCTTTGCTTTGGTCACTCCAGGTCTTCACTCTCATCCGTCTGGACTTCTGCCAGCCTCTGAGCAGCCCCAGATTTCCTGCTTTCTTCTGACCCCTGAATTTGGCGTTTGTTAGGTGAACACAGCCTTCATTTCCTTTTGCTCTTTCCATCTTCCATTTTTGCAGTGCCCCCTCGTCCCTTCCCGTGCTGCTCACCTGCTGTTCCTCTTGTTCCAGGAAATTGCCTGGTCCATGGGCTAATATTTGTAACACTACTGTTGAGTTTGAATAACCACAGTGTGTCTCCTCAATGGCCTAGAGAGGAACAGAAAATATCCACTCTGTTGGAGACAAAGCTGTTCACTCGGCATGTCCTCATTAAATGATATTTGCAAAGGATGTAGCAAGTACTTCCTAGTATTTGTGCTCTAGTGGAGCTGGCAAGGGCTCACAGGTGAGAGGAGGCAGTTTCCGCCTGGAGTCTGGGCTGCTTAGGTCCACCTGCGCATCTTTGTCTCTTCCATTCACTTTGCTTGGTGCTTCGGCCTGGTAGAGACTTGTCTCAGCAGTTGGGCAGGATTTGGCTACATTCCTTTGCTTGCTAGAGTCCTTGGGACTCAGGGAGACAGGTCGCGGGGAAGAGCCTGGACCACGGAAGTCAGTGAATCTCAAGCAAAGCCCCTGGGAGCTGGGATCCCTGAAGGGTTAGTTGTCACAATAGCCAGGCTGCCACCTACTTTGTCCAACAGTGCTTAGCCTGGCCCTGGCCTTCGGGCATGAGCACAAGCCTGCCTTTCTCTTGTTGCAAAGTGGTTATACTCTAATCTCCCCGAGGCACTGGTAGACTCAGAAATGGGGACCTACTGCAAGGGTTTACTGAGAAACAGAATCCAGGCACAGTCCCTGGGCTCACTCAGCAAGTCACTTGCCAGCTCGGTGTCTCAGTCTTCTTTCTCTGAGGGAACAGCTCTCCTGAACACCCAGGTGAACAAGTACCTGTCTAGTAAATTTTCTCGCCTGCATGCAGCATGGGAGAGGGCAGTGTCATGCTGGACAGTGGTGACAATTCCTTTGGAGTTTTTCCTTCCAGGACAGCTTAGCGGCTGCCGTGGGTGTCAGAGATTTTCCTTGTGTCAGCCAGAACTTAGCTTTTAGGTTACTTATTTGACAAACCCTTAAAGAAGTTAGATAAGGTCCCACTGCTACCAGCTGTTGTGGGTCCTTGCATTAGTGATGGTGGAAATTAAAGCCAAAGCAAGAATTTGCAATGAAAAGCTTTACTCCAAAGTAAGAAAATGGCGAAGGATTTTAGCTTGAGGAACCGACAAAGATCAAGCTGGTCCTTAACAAAAGAGAGTAAGAGACAAGTAGGACAGGACTGGGCCCCGCTGGACATGGGGTGCAGAAGCATCAGGGTTAGCAAAGCCGGCCAGGGCCCACTAAGGCATCTCAGTCCTTGTTTTGTGGCTTGGGTCGAGCTCTTGGTACTTGAGGGGAAGTTTGGTTCCCAGGAGGAGGATCTTCATGGCTCAGAGGTGACCTTCGTGCTCCGAGGCTCTGCTGGAATCTCTGGTGGCCGTGGCTGCATGTCCCTGCAAATCTCTTTATCTAGTGTCCCCAGGCATGAAGGATAAAGCAATCGGCTATGGAAATTTAGGGCTGATACATCTAGTTTTGCCAACTTTCAGACACGCCCAAAGTGATTAATATGCTTACATCCAGGGCTGACAAGCATTTGGCCTACAGTTTCCTAAAACGAAGGCCAAGCTTTATTCTACGCTTAGCTACCTACTGGGGGGGGTCTATAGCCCAAGTGAAGAGTCATGCTTTTTTTACTAAAAATCACTTTCAAGTTCCTAACTGGCTCAGAAGAAAACACAAACTGTGTTTGAGATGCGCAGCAGGTTAAGGGCCCAGGGGTGTGTTTGTCCTTTGCCTCTTTGGCATGCTGTCATGACCACACCACTAATATCCAGGCTCTCGGTTCAAATGCCCCCTACCGTAGCAGTTTCAAAACCCTGTGAGAAATAGGGCCGGCTCTCTGAATCCAGGCTGTGTACCTATGAATTCAACCAACTGTGGAGAAAGATCACATGAATGCTGAACATGCACCGACTGGTTTCCACTTGTTACTCCTTAAACGATGCAGTGTGACAACATTGGTGTGGCATTTACATTGTATTAGGTAGTATAAATAACTTAGATGTGATTTAAAGTGTGTGAGAGGTGTGTGCTGGGGTGATATGCAGATACTACGCTGCTTGATACAAGAGACCTGTGCAGTCCTAGATTTTGGTGTCTAGGACAAGTGCGCAAGGATACTAAGGGACACCTGTGTTTCTCAGTGTCTTCCTTGCCCTGGTGAGAATCAGAACAGGCACACAGTAGCTGGTGCCCATTAGCCCACACTAAGGAGATGTTTTGTGTGGATTGTGCGATCCTATGGGCAAGATGGATCAAAGGACAAGATGCGGAAGAAGAATTAACCACCCCCAGGTGACACATGAGCATTGAATGATGAATGATGTGGCAGTGGGCATCAGCTGCGGTCACAGAGCTGACTGCTCTCTTGCTGGGAGAAGGAGGGGTGGATTGGCTCCAGCTGGGCGGTTTCCTGCTCCCTTCTCTTGTGTGGACCCGGAACTGGAAATCAGGGATGGCGCCTCCTCTTGTCCTTCCTCTGTCCGGTTCCAGAGAACCACTCAGCTGCCTCCCAGGAGGCCAGGGAAAAGGGTGTGGAGGGGCGATCTCTTCTGCGACCTGCCAGGTACCCTGCACCTCATGAGGGCCACACCCGGATTATTTTTAGAGAGGAATGATTGACTCCTGAGAAGAATCCATTCGGTGGAAAACTACCAGTTACTTGATCAGAATCTTGGAACGTGGCCGTGACTCCCAGGCCAGCCAGAAGCTGCACTGAATCAGCGTGCACCCCGACCCGTCCCTGCTGGGTGACCAGTGACAGGCAGCCTTCTGCTGAAGATGAATTCCTGAAACTACTGCTTTCAACTATTTCAGGCTCCTCCATCGCCTCCACGCCTCCTCCAGGGGCACTCAGCCCGGAGCTGGAAAGAGCAGGGCGAGCGAACAATCTTGCACTTCATGCATGAGACTACGCTCTTTGTTCACTTGGGTGTTAGGAATGCCCCCTACGTAGGAAAGACCTCCTTGGGCAGCTGTGTGGGGACAGATACAATAACCGGGCTTTGGATGTCTGGCTGTTGGTTCGCCTCTCCTGCCTGCCCCTAGGGACGTGTGCTCCCCCACCGCCCCCACCGACCCATGTCTCTCGGGTGGGTCCTGGTGTTCTCTGATGAACTGAAAATGTGATTAAGACGGGCCATAATTGGGTCTGCGCGCCTGCAAGGTTGGGGTGAGCTCATGGACTCAGGGAGCTGGGCTTGGGTTCTCTTGCCAGCGTCTGGCACCACTGACAGGAGATAAAGGAAGACAGAAGTGGCTGATGCCGGGCAGTGGAGCCAGGGGGGTGCTGGAAATGCCAATTAGCTGACCCTTGTCTTGTGTCCCTGCCAGAATGATTTAGCAGAGAGCTGAAGAGACGCGGTTCTGGACAGCAGGCAGATGATAATGACTGTGTAAGCACTTGGTTGCTGACCTGCTATAATCTTGTTTAATTTTATTTTGCAGCAACCATCTGAGAGGGGCTTTGCTGTCTGTTCTTAGGAGTAGGTTCAGCTGTGAATGACAGGATGCCTAAAGTAACAGTGGCTTCTGTAATCTGTATTTTTATTTCTCCCGAAAAACAAGCTCTGGGTGGGATCACCAGGAGCCTGTGCAGGAAGGATCCGGGTCCTTCCTCCATATTGTTCCACTGGCACTACCATGGGCAAGACAGCAGAGCATGGTCCAGCATGCCAGCTCAAGCACCAGGCACCAGGGCTCTGTTGCAGCCGCTGGGAGAGAAGATACCAGAAAGGAGTAACCCCCATGGGGGTGGGGGGGGCACATTCCCAGAAGGGCGAGGAGCTTGTGGCCTGCAGGGCGTGTCTTGGCCCCATGGTATTTCTTGCTGAGAAGTGGGATCCTTCTTCCCAAGGCCCGTGTCCAAGTAAGGTGTGAAAACTGAAGGTCCTGTAACTAAGGAGGAAGGGGTGGCCTCTGAGCTCTTCCACACGATGTGCCTCTTGTATAGGCAGGAAGAGCAGTAAAGTCACAGACTATGGAAGTGATGGACCGAGTCCAACCGTGCTTCCAGAAGCCGGGCCCATACACAGTGTGCAGAATGGCTTTCTAATGAGATTGCTGGGAAGCAGCATGCTCACCCTTTCACTGCTACTGTAGCTATCAAACTGTGCAGTCTCAGGAGCTTTTGCTACTCTTAAAAATTATTGAGGACTCCAAAGAAATTTTGTTTATTTAGATTAGATCTCTTGGTACTTACTATATTAGATAGTTATTAATTCATTTATTTTAAAGATAATAAACCCATTATCCCTAACACAAAGAACATCTCTCTCTTTCTTTCTTTCTTTCTTTCTTTCTTTCTTTCTTTCTTTCTTTCTTTCTTTCTTTCTTTCTTTCTTTCTTTCTTTCTTTCTTTCTTTCTGGCCTCACTATGTAATTCAGACTGGCCTTGAACTCACTAAGTATTCTAGGCTGACCTTGATCCTAGGGTGATCCACCTGCCTCAGCCTCTCATGTGTTGGGATTACTGGTGTGCACTACCATATCTGGCTCACAAATAACATATCTTGATAAAATAACTCTAAACTCCAGAGCCAAACAATTTTAGGGAGAATGGCGGGACTGTTTTAGCTTGGCCCATCAATCTGGGCCTGTGGCAGCAGTGTATACTAGTGGCAGCAGGTGACAGAGAGGGCCTGTCCACCTCAAGGTGTCAAGAAGCAAAGAGAGGGCTGGTAAGATAGCTCAGTGGTCTAGGGACAGTGGTTCGATTCCTGGCACCACATGTCATGTCAGTCCTGCCCCCAGGGTGGGCTTCAAAAAAGAAGAAGAAGGAAAAGGAGTAGGAGGAGGAGAAGGAGAAGGAGAAGGAGAAGGAGAAGAAGAAGAAGAAGAAGAAGAAGAAGAAGAAGAAGAAGAAGAAGAAGAGAGAGAGATAGGAAAGGGCTGGGGTCCTTGTGTATCTTTCAAACCACACACTGAGTCACGAATAGCCTGGACACAGTGACCATCATGCTGCCTGCTATGTTCTCAGAAGGAGGAAGTGACTTGAATGAAACAGAAAGGCGGTTGTGAGCTCTTCACCAGGGCCTCGGGGAGGGTCTTCAGGGCTGGGCACAGGCAGGGATATGCACTTACTCACCACGAGCTCGGTCAGATTTGGAACATGATGGGGACCATAACTCTGCTGCGAGTAGCCTAAGCCATTAGCTTAGCAGATCAATGTCCCAGGAGGAAGACTTTGGCAGCTCTGGCCTAGAGTCTTGGTTTGGCCGTAATCCTTCTGCTTCTCTGTGCCCTGAAGCTGTGTTATTGGCTTTACCTGGCATTTTCTCCCTCTTGTACCTAATTTCTAGACCCATCCAGGCGTCCTTTCTGGTATCCTTCCTGGCACCTTGGAGGCAGGGCTTCTGCTGGCCGTGGGAGGCTGCCCTCCTGGGAAGATTCCTAATCTGTAATCAAGTCTTCAGGCTATGTGTAAACAATGCCATGGAAACAGCTGTTTTAGAGAACTAAAACCTCTTCTGGCTGAGAATACAACCCATGGTGGTGTTCACTATTCTGAGGTCATCGCTTTCCTATTGACTGCTACATGCACCCTGGGGATATAGCTCCTGGGGCAACAGCAATGCCAGGAGCAGAGAAGCCTAGGAGCTGCAGAGGGGCAAGTTGTCTGTCACTGTGGGGCAGCTGCTGGGTGATGGCAGATGTTTGCAATGCCTGCCCGGCTCTCTGACCATGGACACTCCTGTGGGCCAAGCTCAGGCCAGGGCTGACCACAGAAAGTCTGGAAGGCAAGGTGAAGGCAGACTTCCTCTTGTTTCTGTTGAGAGAGATGCCCTAGCAGATTTCAGGTTTGGGTGGCAGAGGCAAAGGAATTGTTCTAAGAAGGGAGGTTAGTGCTCCTACAGAAATCCTTCTGTCCTGCAGGCAAATAATCAGAAAATACCCTTCTTTTTGTTAAGGCTTTCTAGAGAGCATTTAGTATCTCAAGCGAGCTGTTTCCATTTTTTCTCTGAGCTGGGGAAAGACTGATGTGGGCCAGCTGCAGGTGGGCTGGGTGCCTCTGCCTGGCCATGGCTCTGGGCGAGGACAGCACCTGGATTTCAGGGCTACTGGACAGACATTGGCTGCTGCTGCTGTGTCCTGCTTGGTGAGAACCTCCAGCTCCTGGTCCCCATACCTGCGGGAGCTGGTCCTGGGGTGCAGAAATTGCTCCAAGCTGCCATCTTACAGCTCTGCAGATGGTGACAGTTCCTAGCAAAACTCCGTGAGGTTGTCTTCTTTGAGTCTTTCTGTAGCCCTAACTCATGAATGTAGAAAGAGGCAGGCAAGGGACCCCTCTGGAACACTGTTAGTGGCTCTTTGGGTTTGATGACCCTGTGTTCTAGCTGGCATTGTGATGTTTGGGCAATATGAAGACTGGCAGAAAACAGCCAGGTCTCAGCCTCCTTCCCTGAGCTTCCACTTGACAGCGAGAACGGACCTTCTCGCATCTTTCTGTGGCAGAAGAGAGTGGCCTCTCCCTGCCACTTCGTCTTAGTGGAGCATGATTATCTTAAATACATGACAAACTAAAGCATCCCTGCTCCTCATGACAGAGAACCCAAGATGCAAGGGCAAGAAAAAAAAATCCTTCTCAAATTTTGAGGGCCTGTGGTTTAGTGCAGTTGTTTAAGTGCCTGCTTAGGCAAACCCAGTCAGGCACAGGGGACTGCGGTTCGATCTTCAGCTCCACATGCTTTACCAGACCCACCTAAGGCTGTGTGAGCAAGAAGAAAAAAAAAAAAAAATCCTTCTCCAAGATGTAAGGACAGTGCTAATATCACCACGACAGCCATCCTTCCAGGACAGCCCAGGGAGATGGAGAAGGGGAAATGGGCCACCATGTCCTTCTGTCCTGCTGAGGACCTGTTCACCATTTTGAAAGAAAAGCCTAAAGATAGAGGGGAGTTTACCAATGGAAGGACATGTGACCTTTGGAGACCTAAGTGACTTTAATTCATGGATGACCTACTCAGCACCAGGCACTATGCCATCTTCACACCAACCTGGGAGGTGGTGTGAGCATGGCTGTCCTTCCCTTTTCATGTGAAGACCCTGCTCTCCAGGAGAGGTACTAAATGGCTCAGTCCCCGCTCCAGGGAGTGGCACAGCTGGGCTCTGGGGTTGTGCCCCGACACCCACGGGGGTGTGCACCCACTTGGAGGGAGTTGGAAATGCAGTTGGGAGCAGTGCGGCTGGCGCTCTCCCTGGAGTCTGCTCATGAGGGCTCCCAGCTCAGCCTGCCTCCACCGCAGAGGGACCAGCCCACTCAGATACACCTGCACCCGCCCCTGGGCTGCCAGGGCTTGATGGGGTCGGCTGCAGTGCTGGCATTCTTCTGCCTTCTTCTGTCCTGATGAGACTCATGCAGACTAGAGGAGGGGCAGAACCCTGCCAGGGCCACTGTGAGTGGGCGGGGCCTGGATTTTGCTAGGATCACAGAATGACCCTGGTATAGTCCAAGTGGATCCCGAGGAGCGTGCTGTCCAAGTCAAATTCCCGTCCCATCTGGCTCTTCCTGGTGCCATAAGAGGAGGCCTGTGGGCCTGGCTTCCGGTTTCCATGGGCTTGCTCTGGTGGTCCTTGGGATGGTTTGACCAGACTGGATTTCCCTTTCTTCAAAACTAATAATATCTCTCGGTTTTGGTACTGAGGATGGAACCTAGGCCCTTAGGCCATCCAGCAGGGGCTCTGCAATTGAACTCCACTCCAAGCCTCTAAGCTAGAACCCCTCCCCCTTTTCTTGTCTGTTGCACTAACACTGATTGGCTGAGGTTTTACCTTCTGGGCTCAGCCCTTCCATTCAGACACTAGTATTGTATTTTTCTGCTGTAACTTGTGAGTTCTTTCACAAACTGGGCTTCCAGCAGGAACCTGCATATTAATAGCACTGGCACTTGAAATTATATGATCATCATATGGATAATGTTTTTTTTTTTTGTCTTTTTGAGACAGGGTCTCACTATGCAGTTCAGGCTGGCCTCGAGCTCACTTTGTAGCTCAGGCTGGTCTCGAACTCACAACAATCCTCCTGCCTCAGCCTCCCGAGTGCTGGGATTACAGGCATGCGCCACCACGCCCGGCTGGATAATGTTGTAGTGTGTCAAATTAAGACAGCATCGATTTTAATGCACATTGTTGTTTTATGTGTCACCAAAAAACAGAAAAGCTGTGTGTTAAGTAACATACGACCTCTGCTAAGGTGGATCTCCACTTCAGGAGCTCTGAACTCTGAAAAAAGAAAGGATGCTCAGAGTTATTAAACACAGACTGTTGAGATGTTTATAAGAAAATATGAAGGAGTGTTTATACAAATGAATTAGAAACAACTGAAGACTACCATCCTGCTTTGTGTTATGATTTGAAGCTGTCAAGAGAGGAAAAAGTCCCAGCGTAGCCCCCACCCAGCCCATGCCCTGGGCATATTTGCAGCATGCCGTCACGCGCCTGTGGCTGGGGGCTGGGCCTGTCTTGTTCCAGCAACTACCTGGGCGGTGTTTGAGAAAACAGATTCCTGAACCCCATTCCCTCCCCAACTGACTTCAGATCTTTGGGGTTTGACTCAGAATCCCTGTCATGTAAAACCCCATGTGCCACCCCTCATTTATAGTGAAAAAGGTCAAGGCCAAGGTCAAGGCCAGGTCGGTGCAGAACAGGCGCTGGCCAGCATTACCTCCTCCCTCTTGTCTTCTCCTGTCCCTCCCCCACTCCCCTTTACTCTCTAATAGAGATTGGCCTGCTGCAGGAGCCTTGGACTCTGCCCTGCAGTGTGGGGGCCTAGGATGCCACCTTAGGCTTGGTGTGCCCCACATAACACATGTCCCTGTCTCTCTGGCACAAGGGCCTGACTGATCTGACACATGCACTGTCCCAGGGCCTGAGGGGGCATCCTTAGTTTTTCTAGCAGGGCTAAGTCTCCTGGATGCCTTCTTCAAGGAGGCAGAGAGTAAATGTGGGGCAGCGGCCAGGGTCCTCCCTGGCCCCACTGAGGTGTCCTCTCCCTGCAGGCCCTGTGGGAGCATTGCCAGCTGCTGAAGAGCGCCTCGGTGTTTGCCCGCTGCCATCCACTGGTGGACCCCGAGCCCTTCATGGCTCTGTGTGAGAAGAGCCTGTGTGCCTGCCCCCAGGGGCTGGCGTGCGTGTGCCCTGCCCTGCTGGAGTATGCCCGGACCTGCGCCCAGGAGGGGATGGTGCTCTACGGTTGGATGGACCACAGCACCTGCCGTGAGTCAGGGCCCCAGGGGCCTTGCAAAGACTTGTACTTTCCCACCCTGCCTTCAGCCACGTGGCCCCTGGGCCATTTCTTGAATGGCTCCTGGCCTCAGGGTGCTGGCTGTAGGTGATCTCCTTTGCAGGCTGTGTGGAGGGTGGACAGGACTTCTCAAGGTGCCCTGCTGTCCCTGGCCTGTGATTCCCTCAGGAAATCTACCCCTTCGTCCCGCCTGGGGTGGAAATCTCAGCAGCTGCGATTTCAGGACCATTCCTCTGTCTGGATGGAGTGGGAGCAGGCGGAACTGTCCGAAGGGCCTCCTCTGAGAGACGGGAAGGAAGGCCATCATTAAGTCACACCGCCTGCCCACCATTCCTTCCACCTGACACCTGTTATCTTTTAATCTCACTGAGCTCTGAGCTTTGTCTCTGCCCTGCCCTGAGTATCACCTCCAGCAGGGGTTTTCCAGTCACCTGGCGAGAAACCTCCGCCTTCCGCCCTCTGAAGGCTAATCAGGGGCTGTGCGGAAGGATAGCCGCTCTGCAGTAATCGTGCAGATACTGAGGCAGAGAAGCGGCAGACCACGGCCCTGCCCACCGCGGCCCTGCCAGGGGTTCAGAGCGACCCAGCACGTGTGAAGTTAGCGCTTGACCCTTTGCCGTGAGGGCGTGAGCAGCGCAGGGCAGCCGCTGGCTTCTCTGTGTGGGGAGGAGCTGGTCTCCGAAGGAGACCTCATGGCCGTGGGTGAAGGGCTTGGGGCAACCTCTGGGGAGAGCCCATCCTTGCTGGTGGGGGAGGCTTTTGCAGTGGGGAGAACAGAGAACTGCTTAGGCCTGCAGCAAAGTGGGAATAAATATAGAACGAGTGTCCCCGTGCAGGCAAAGTGGATGTGGACAGAGTGTGTCCTGTGCTGAGAAGGGGACATTGGACTGGGACCAGCTTCATGGGGAACAGGTGTTCATGGAGGAAGGAGTGATGTATGAGCACACCAGACCTTGCTGTCCCTGCTTTTTAGCCCAGAGGATGGTACCACTCCAGAAGGTTTTAGGAGAAGACAGTGGGGGCACAGAGGGGCAAAGTGATGCCACGGGGTCTGTGGAGAATGGGGACCAAGGCTGGGGCAGAAGGTGGGAGGTGCCACTCCAGGGAACAGGTGGCCTTAGGGGCCTGCAGTGCTGGGGGAGATGGCCCACGGCGGAGCCTCGAGGACAAAGGAGGCTGTGGCTACTGCATGGCTGGGGAGATGCTGTGCCCCTGTGGGCCGCTCTGGGGAGACCGCTGCACTTTTTCTTTCAGGCCCAGCCTGCCCTGCTGGCATGGAGTATAGGGAGTGTGTGTCGCCCTGCGTCAGGACCTGCCAGAGTTTGCACGCCAATGAAGTGTGTCAGGAGCAGTGTGTGGACGGGTGCAGCTGCCCTGGTAATCAACCTGCCACTTGATTTACAAACCTGAGACCTTGCCAGTGCCCTGGGCGTTGGGAAGCGAGATGAGGGCCACGAGGGCTTGTTCCTCTTTGCTGAAATCAGAAGGCTTTTATTTGGTTTTTAAGTCTCTGTACAGAGCGATCAGGATCAAGCTGGTCCTTATTTCTGTGGTGCTATGACCATGAAGGCCAGGGGACCAGGAGGGTGGTGGGTCTGCGATGGCTTTGGGGTGGGTGAGGCCCCTGCTGTTTCTGGGTTAAAGGTCGGGAGTCAGGCTGTAAACATTTCCTGGGGTCACCATGAGCTCCCTGAGAACCCACTGCTGCCTGAGTGTCTCTCGGGAGGGAGGCCCTGTGAGATCCCAGGTCCGGCTTAATGCCCAGGTGGGTGGGGTGGGGTGGGCTGTGTGTTTCAATTCCAGACTGGATGACCTGAAGCACAGTTCTGGTTGTGTTTCTTCACCTGGGGAACAGGGATGAATAACCCTTCCCCTTCCTCACACTGTGCCACACGAGGTCTGTGAGCTTCTGGGAAGGAGTCCGGAGCCTAGACTCATGGCTTCCCTAGAAGATGACCTCGAGCTGTCCATTCCTTCAGGGGAATTTTAGCCTTCCCACGGCCAGTCATAACCTTGCTCCCTTGTATTATGTTGATACAGAGGATAAACATCACAGAACAAGTTCTCAGGGCTTCCTGGAAGCCCTAATTGAATGGTCCGCCTCTGGGGCTTCTGCGGCTGTGAAATGAGTAGTGATGGTGACAGCTAGTGACCCTTGCCTCCGTGCTCTTGCTCCTAGAGGGACAGCTCCTCGATGAAGGCCGCTGTGTGGACAGCGCCATGTGTTCCTGTGTGCATTCTGGGAAGCGGTATCCCCCAGGGGCCTCCCTCCCTCAAGCCTGCAACACCTGGTGATTGGGTGGGGTGTGGGGGGAGCTGGGTGGATAGGTTAGCAGTTGGCCTGGGCTGAGCCAGGGCTGGGGTGGGGGCTTGGGACAGGCGTGCAGGGCCCTGGTGGGGTCCAAGAGTCACGTCACAGATGTGCTGTGGAGGTCGGAGGGAAGGCTGCCCTCCATGTGAGCAGCAGCATCAGCTGTCTCTTCAAACTACTTTAATAAACTATCCTCTCAACAAAGAGAGCTGCATGCCAACGGCAAGCAGCAGACAGCTCTTCGCTTGAAATCTTTCCTCTCTGAAAGGTGGGAGGTGGCAGAGCCCAGGGAAACTCCAGGGTCTGCACTCTACAGTGACTGCAGTGCCGGGCCCAGCCCGGGAACCTGTCCCTGCTGAGCCTAAGAGCTGCTCTGGATGTCGACTCTAGCTAGCTCCTATACTGATTCTGATGTCTGAAAGACCCCTCTCGCATCTTCTCTGTTCTTCCCCCGTGGCCAGGGGCTGTGCCGTCTAGCTTGCTGCAGTTCGCTTGTGCGCCCTTATTTCTCCAGAGTGCCCAATGACCTGTGCCTCTCTCCCCCACAGCATTTGCCGGAATGGCCTGTGGATCTGCAGCAATGAAGGATGCGCAGGTGGGTGGCCCCTTGGCATCTTTCCCTAATGGGCAGGCCTGTCCTCTCCTACTGGGAGGGACCTGAGGCAGGCCAGGAGATGCTAGGTCTTCGGTAGAGAATAGAGCCTGGTTTGGTTTCAGATGTCAGCCACATTACCATGTTGGTCTACCATGTTGGTCGCCTGGGGAGGCTATCCCACCCCTTCTGGAAGGCAGGTGTGCCCTGGGCAGGTGTTCCTGCACTTCCGGTCCCCGGCTTGCTCCAAGGCATGAGGCTCCTAAACTGGGAGGCCTGTAAAGTCACGACCACTGGACAAACATTCCTGGGAAACTTAGAGGAAGGAGGCATTGCCAACTGTTCAGTCTTGAAGTGGGAGCCTCGGCGGGATTATTATTATTTTTTTGAGTGCTTGATATGCACGCATGATTGCAGAGTGAGGAGGACCAGGCCACCAAGTGATTCCCCCGCCCTCCTTGCTCCAGAAAATCTGTGTAGGGAAAATGGCTTTATAATCAATGCCCTTCCCCTTTCCCACTTCCTGGCTTAAATCTGCTCTGGTTACTGCCACCCTCGCCCGTGCAAAGCTCCCTCCACCAACCCTACGGCCCCAGGCCTTCACACTGTTGATGAGGTCCTGGGCCCTGCGCTAGTGTTTCACACGTGTCACCCCTCTGCTGCTACCTATGAGATGGCCACAGTTGTTTGCATCTTGAAAAGGAGGAAGCACATCTGGATAAAGCAGCTTGCCTAGAGTCACAGAACTGCTAAGGGAAGAGGCAGGACTCGACTCCTCACAGAGAGACTTCTCTCTGGGCTTTTCCTCTCTGGGTCTTAGACTTTGGTGGGCCAAGAGTAGATTGAGTTTGGAGCCTGGGGCCACATTTACAGCCTGTGGATTATAGGTTTTGGGGTCATGAAGCCCTTGTGCAGTCACATAGAGACCCGCATTTCGGAGGTGCAGGCCACAGGGGCACCTCCCAGTTCACCCAGTGCTGACTGTGGGTGTGGGTACCACTTGTCTGTGCTGGGCTGGTGAGGCTTCCCACCTCACTCCCTGCACACCCCTACTTAGGAGTGAGGGTTAGGGCAGCTGCAAGCAAAGCTCTGGAGCCTCCGGAGTGCCACATTGTGGCTGTGACATTCCTGACACCGGCTACTTGTGAAGGAAAGGCATTTCTTTGGTTTGTGATATTGGGGGTTCAAGTCCATTTGTTTGGGCCTCTGATGATGGTGGCTCAGGGTACTGGGGCGTGTGTCAAAGTCAGTAGTCAAATGTTCAGTCGGAAAGCGGAGACAGACTGAGAGGACGGGCACCTGCGTTGCCCCTCTGGACCACAGCCTGTGACGGTCCAGATGCCCTGGACAGTCCACTTCCTAGTAGCACAGACTGACATCAGTTCTTTAACATGAACAAAGCCTTTGGGGACAGACTAGACAGGCTGCAGTGCGGGCTCCCCGCAGCCCAGCGGCGCGGCAGCTAGAGCTCTTGGCCTCTCCTCTGCACAGCATGGCGTCCAGGGAAGCTCTGCTCGGGTTCCCACGAGGAGGAAAGCGTGGTTAGAGGCAGTGCAGCATGTGCCCGAGGAGGGCTGCTCCTCAAGTGAGCAAAGCCCTTGTCACAGAGTCTCGTCACCCGGGGGCTGCAGGCGGAGCTCAGTGGCACAGTCCTTGCCCAGCACGTACAGGGCTTTGGTTCCATCCCCACCACAAAAAGCAAAGCTGAGAAAAATGAACATAAAGCTCCCAGTAGAAGAGTGTGGCACTTTGCAGGGCAAAGGATGGGTAAGCAGAAGACATTTGGGTCCCAAACCTTGTGGGATCCAGAAGTAAGGCTGGGAGTGCAGGTGTGGACCTGAGTAGTTTAGGGTTGGGATTTCCCTTCATGGCTGGCTAGCTGGGAGACTTTGGGACAGCTCCTTAATGGTTCACAGCCTCAGTTTCCTGATCTGTGAAATGGGTAATAATAGCAGCTTCCCATAGGGCTGTGTGAGACCATTATTACTTGCCACTCACTGTCAGTGTGAGCCGGTGCTATCTTTCCACAGCACTGGTTGGGGCAGAGGAAGGCTGAATAGCATGACGGGGGTAAGGGGAGATGAAGATACAGGTGGGCAGGTGACAGGCGGACCCGGGCAGGCCCTGGTGCGAGGGGACACACGTGCCTCACACTCCCTGCCATCAGGGCTTGCTCTTCTGGTGGAGAGCATGCTCTGCTTCAAAGCCTGGCTTGGGTGGAGGCTGACATCTGGACGGGTCTGAGCTACTTTGTCGCAGGCCTGGGTGCTGGCATTTCTGCCTAGAGCAGCCCACCTGGAGCTGGTTGCTGTAGCCCAAAGGTTTCGTAGAGAGGCGGTCCAGGCAGCACAGGGCTAGTCTGCTTCCGTGAGGGAGGTTCTTTGCCCTCACAGGACTGGGTCTGCCGTGGCTTCCAGGTGCTGTCCTGGGTATGCAGTGTAAGAGTCACCTGTTGTCACGCGTTGCCACACTTGGCCGGCTTTGTGTCCCACGGGGGCTGCTGTTTGTCTGGACTGCCTTTTGCTGCTGCCCATGCCTGTGGGGTCCTGCACTGGAGGGTGACCCTGGCCGCGTGGCCACGGCTGGGGCAGAGGCCCCTGCTCCCGCGGCCACCTGCCACCCTGCAGTGCACCACTTTCCTGTGTTTCCCGTGTTTTCTCTCTGTTTGCGTGGTGCCTCAGTTGTGCCAAGGAGACAAGCTGAAAATAATATGAGACTCCTGACTGCTGAGAAACACATCTGTGAGACTTAGAGTCAGAAATCGGGTGGGAGGTTTAGGTTCCAGCCCTGATGTCTTGCTTTTGAATATTTGAACACCCTCTTCTTGGGCACAGTTTAGGGTGATGGAAGTCCAACTGCTTACTCAGATAAGAATGCACTTGAGAAAACAGGCTGAGCGGGAACTTTCCACCCATCTCACTGCGAGGTCAGGACTTCTGATACCAGTGACCAGGTTGCTCTGCTTGTCTCATGGCAGTGCTTTCTGAGAAATAGCCTCTGGAAAGGCTTCCCTGTGGCAGGCCTGGCGTGGCATTCCAGGCCGTGTACAGTGCGCTGGGTGACCCTTGGCCCCACGTTACTGCCTGTTCTGCTCTGATTTCCTTGAGCAGCCCCTCCTCCTCCCTCCTGCCCTGTGTGGGGAGCCGTGGTGTGTGAAGGCGTGGGAGCGGGGCTCTTCGGAGACTCCCTGTGTCTCTTGATTCCCTCTAGGCTGCCATCCCAGAAGGGGTCAGTGGCCCTGGGTCCAAGTGCAGGGACACTCACTGGTCACCTGGGTTTCACAGCTGTGTGCGAGGCTGAGCTGCAGCGGGGTCTCAAGGCCCAGAGTCTAGCTGGTGACCAGAGGAAGCCTGGGTGGAGGTGGTGGGCAGTGGGCTCCTCTGTTGTCCCTGACAGTGGGTAATTGGGCTCTCCTGTGGGCCTTTGGGTCCTCATGAACCCCAGCTCTCTGCGGGGTTGCTGTGGACCCTCCTGGGCTGGGTGGAGGACAGGTCTGGGACTCGGCGGGAGGAGGCCCCTGTGAGGGAAAGGCCGAGGTGTTCATGTGTACATTCAGTTTAGATGGCAAGGATGAGAACAGCTGGAGAAAGCATGTAGATCGAGGTTGGCCAGGGTTGCTGGTGCCCGTTTTGGCCTCAGTGGGTTCACTGTAGGCCCTGAAGGTGACCTTGATCCAGGCCAGGGATGAGACGTTGGCAGAGGCCTCACCTGTGCAGCAGTTGGATGAGAGGGGCATGTGATGTGGGGATAGCTCGGTGCCACGGGGTGAGGAGAGGAGGCCCAGTCCCCAAACCTCCGGTGTCTGCTGCAGGGCTCAGTGCTGCCTGGGCTGTGGGGAGGTGGGTTTCCAGCCCATCATGGGCCCTGCTGCCACTGAGGAGGCCTTAGGCCGCCCCCTAGCTAGGGCCAGGGTGGAGCCTTTCCCACACCAGCCCCTCCTGAGCGCTGTGCCTGCCACCTGCTCCCTTCCCTGCCCTGGGCTACCCACCAGGCTTCGGAATCCTGGGGGCAGTAGGGTCTCTGACCCCCTCCTGTGCTGGGCTCCTGGATGAGCACTGCCGGGGCTACAAGATGCCACTGTGGCTGACGTAGCATGACCAGGAAGGCTGCGGAGGGAACAGAGCCAGGGTCCCTGGGTTCTGGCTAGGGCTCTGCCACAGACTGTGTATGGCTTTGTCACCTCTCTTGGTTACCTTATCAGTAAAACAAGGCACTGAACTGGGACCATCTTAGAGTCCTTGCTTAGAACTTGGGTTTGGACTGGTGTGGGGTGAGGGCATCTATGAGGACAGCTGTGGCATCTTGGGGACAGGGTTCCCTGCTTGCATATGCATGTCAACTTGTCCTCCTCACCTATGTCCCTCCAGGGGAGTGTCTTGTCACTGGCCAGTCTCATTTTAAAAGCTTCGATGACAGACACTTCACCTTCAGTGGGATATGCCAGTATCTGCTGGCCCGGGACTGCCAAGCCCACGCCTTCTCCATTGTCATAGAGACCATACAGGTGAGCTGGGCCACCTACAGCTCAAGTGGGGAGAAGGCAGCATGGGGAACCCCTAATCCCATTTCAGTGGCCTCCTTTGTAGAGACTCGGCTTGCTGTGACAGAGTGTCTACCCTGCTCTGCCCACCCAGCACCCTCCACGAGTGTCCCCACTTCAGGGCTGGTCCCATGTGTGGATCTGAGGACACCTGGGTAGGCGAGAAGGACCCTTCTACCTTCCTGGCCCCATGCACCCTATGCGCCCTTCTCTGGGGACCACAGCCAAGATAAGGATAAGCAGTCACAGGGCCACCCCTGAGGTCAAGGTACCCCCTGTCTTTGGGTCACTAGGCTCAGGGATGAAGGTGGCTGCAGGCTGGGGTCCAGGTGTGGCCAGGCCCCATGAGAGGGAGTGGACGAGCGCTTTTTGCACAACTCTGAGTTCCCCCCCTGTGTTCTGGGGGATGATGGTGTGCCGTGCACGAGGCCCAGCCTTCCTTTTGTGGTCCCATGGGGCCCGGGCCGGGTGCTGGGATGGAAGGGACTGCGGTGGGGTCATCCTTTTCCCTTTTGGCAGTGTGCAGATGACCCCGACGCTGTCTGCACCCGCTCGGTCGCCGTGCGGCTGGCTGCCCTGCAGGACCACCTGGTGAAGCTGAAGCACGGGGGTGGCGTCGCTGTGGATGGCCAGGATGTCCAGGTCCCCCTCCTGCAAGGTGCGCTCTGTCCTCCGTCCTCGGGGGCTCTGTGCGGTGTGTCTCCCCAGCGTCCTCCTCCTGACTCCTGGCCACTCCGCAGCTCACAGACCCAGCTGTGCACCTAGGATCCCAGTGACCTGGGATCCTCAGTCAGCGCGTGTGCAGTGCTGTGCGTGTCTACACAGCACGAGGGTAGGGCACAGGCTGCTGTGCGGTCTTCACCTCCCTGTGTTTGGCTTTGCACTTAGCATCTTTCAGCCGGGCCCACTGGGCGACCCAGCCTGCAAGCCCCGTGTAAAACAGGGGGCCCACGGGCCAGTCCAAAGCAATCGGAGTCCTCGGCTCGGGTAGGAATGCAGGGTCTCTGCTTCCCTCTTGTGGAAGTGAAGGGGATGACAGTTCATGCGGGCTTCTGTTCACCCTGACACCCCGCCCCTTAAGTTTCATGGACATCCTGTCTGTCTTGGACTCACAGCTGACCATTTCCACAATCATTTTGAGACATTCTACCACCTATCCCCCCAATACCTCTGCCTGACACCGCCCTGCACCCTTACCCCAGCCTAAATCCGGTCCTGCTGGGTTGCAGGTGACCTCCGCATCCAGCGCACGGCGAGCGCCTCTGTGCGCCTCAGCTACGGGGAGGATCTGCAGATGGACTGGGACGGCCGCGGGAGGCTGCTGCTGAAGGTGCGTCCCCCAGCCCTGGCTCCTGGGCCTGGCCCTTACAAAGCACCCTTTGTGCTCTAGGCAGAAAGGTAGTGGGAGAAGAATTCCGTTCTCCTAAGGCGCACACCCCCAGAGGCTGAAACAGGCCTCTCTTGTTTGCAAGAAGCTGCCACTTGTTCTCTGGATGGCCCTGTTGGCCCTGGTGATCTTCCCTTCTGGGTGTGGGATACCCGGAACCAGGGGCAGATTTGGCAACCTGTCTCCTGACCTTGGCAAGGCCTGGGTCACTATGGGCAGTGAGCAGGAGCCGGGCCGGAGCACACAGGCAGGACCCCGGGGGAAGGTGTCTGTCCTCTCCACTCTACGAATGGTGCCACGGGAACTGCCACTCTTGTCAGAGCCACTGGTTTTCTCAACTACAGGACACATCCTTTTGTTCTGAGGGGATCTTTGAATTCTATTAGACAGTTACGCGTAACATTCCACTGGGGTTACATTTACATTGCTTCTCTTTCTGAAAATGTCAGTGGCAGGTATTATGTCTGTCTGTCTTGTTTTTGAGGTAGGATCTTGCTATGTAGTCCTGGCTGGTCTTGCACTCATGGAAAACCTCCTGCCTCAGCCTCCTGAGTGCTGGTTTTACAGGGTCGTTATCTATTTTATAAGGGAGGCAACTAACAGATGGGGAAGTTGAGTCTTCACCATCCCCTCCAGTCATGGATGAGCAAGGAGCAGCTCTCTGACCTGTGCTTCCCGGTAGGCCTCCTGCTCTTTGGTCTCAGGATTGTGTTAAACTTTATAGAGGACCCCAGAGTCTGTGTGAGAGTTTTATCCATTGAAATTTACCAGATTAGAAATGAACCAAAGACATTTGAATCCTGTGTTTATTAAATCATTTAAAAATGTGGTCCTCAGCCTCTTGTAGTATAAATATAAACAACTATTTATTTTTTTGGGAAAAAATAACTGTGTTTTGCAAAACAACCCAATCATGAGGATAACAGTGCCGTCATACATTTCTGCAAATCCCCTGGAGGCCTGGCTCAATAGGAGGCAGCTGGCCCCTGGCATCTGCTTCCGCAGTCGGTTGTCTGCAGTGTGACTTGGCCTGTGGCTTGGGAAAATCCGCCACGTCCCTGTAAGGGAATGAGAAGCCAAGAAGCAATAGTGGCCCCATAGCCAGGACAGTGGCTCCGTCCTGCATGGCCATCAGAGCAGCACTGTCCAGGTTCCCTGTGCCTGCTCCCCGGGGTCCCTGGTGTGTGGAGTGACTAAATTTCAAACTGGCTCCTCTTGCCTTTTTCCTTTTTAAAGTATAGACTCCCAGCCACAGAGCACAGAGCAGGTGGGCTGGGAGCTCCTGCAAATAGAGGTCCCTGGGGCTGGGGAGATGGCTAAGTAGAATTAGCACTTCCCTGTCAAGTGCAAGGCCTGAGTTCCATCCTGGTTCCACCAAAAAAAAACGAGGTCCATCGTTTCTGGAGGCAGAGCCATGATCTCAACACCCGCATCCCAGGCTTCCTGGGAAGCCCTGTGCCAGCGCCCACTGTCCCTGCCGCCTCCCTGGCCCAGGGATCCTAGTGCCTTGCTTTCTGGCTCAGACAGCAGCCCACCGACCTTGGGCTTTCTGCTCTCAGTCTCTCCCCTGAGGAGAAAGAACCAACCGCTTTCTGTGGGGTGGGATGCAGAGTCTGGATTTGGCCATGAGTCAGGGCTGAGCCAAAGGAGCCCTGGGCCTATGAGGCTATGCTGTGGGCCGTGTAGAGCAGTGGGACCCAGAGAGGCTGGAGGTGGTGGGCTGGACTCAGGCCTGAGGTGGACACTGCATGAGCTCGCCTGAGCCCAGGTCAGGGCCGCAGGGCACCTGCTCTCCCGGATGTGGCAGGGCTGGGGACCAGCCATGCCTGGTGTCCTGGATACATCGGAGCTCCCAGCCCCTGGCCATGCTGGCCCTGGGACCAGCTAAGGGGGTGGGGAGAGAAATGCTTTCGCTTTTGTGCTGGGGATCTGAATCCAGGGCCTGCACACTGAGCATTCCCAGCCTTTGTACTTCCTAGTTTTTGAGACTAACTCTCACTAAGTAAATTGCCAGGGCTGAGTTAGTTTTAACTTGACATTCTCCTGCCTCAGCCTACTAGAGTGCTGGGGTTACAGGTGTGACAGTGGGGACTGGTGGTGCTGGCTGGTTGGTGGGGGTGACCACGGAGGGCTTTGAGGAGCCTGAGGACACCTAATGTATCTGAGGAGGAGAAAGGAGAGATGGTATGAAGTGGGGGTAGGGTCACTGTGTTGCCATTGGGCTGAGGCAGAGCTCCCTCACTGTGTCCTGAGGGGTCTGGTGGATGCACTAACCTATTGATTCCTATTTCGCACAGCTCTTTTGCTTTGCATTTGTTGAGTGACCCCCCAGGGCTACTCTGCTCCTCCAGTTTCACAGGTTGAAATCCTAACCCCCAAGGCAGTGGCTTTAGGAGGCTTTGGGGGCGGAGGTAAGTTGGAGGGCTCTGCCCTTGGGAGCGGGGTTCCCATGGATGCTGTGAGTCAGCTGGAAGGTGTCATCTAGGAACCAGACAGTGAGGCCCTCACCAGAACCTATTGGGGCCTGGATGTTGGGCTTCCCTGCTGTGAGAACCATATGAAAAAGGATTCTGTGGTTTATAAGTCACCCACACAGTGCTGTTTTGTTGTAGCAGTTTGAACAGGTGAAGACAGCGTTCTAGATGCTGGTGTAGGCAGTGACACAGAACCGGCATGCACCCTTGTCTCGTTGGATAGAAAATAAAGCTCTTAGAACAGATCCTAGGGAGATACGTACCGCGCAGAGGGGGCAACAAGTGCCAGGATTTGCAGATTTAAACCCTAAGTAGGGAGGTCAGGAAAGGCCTCCGTGCCTGACATACCAGTGCTGGATATTTGGGGCTGGAAACTTACACCACGCAGTGCCTTGTGCACCTTGGAAATCGGCCCTGGAAGCTGGCGGGGCTCCCAGGGGTGACTCAGTGGGCCTGGGCTCGCCTGGCCCGCCTTGGAGCACAGGGAAGGCTCTGGCCCTGCTAATTGTGTGTAGAGCCCAGGTCAGGGCTCTTGGGTTCATTTGGGCTCCAGTTTCAAATCAGGAGGCTCTGAGCAGAAGGCAGTGGGTGCCTGCAGCTGTCCTGTGCAGACAGGCTCCACCCACCTGCAGCTCTGGGTGTGCCACGGTGCTCGGTGTGTGTGCTGCGGTGCGCGCCCCGCCCCCAGCCTAGCAGCCCAGGGCTCAGGCTCTGTGGGCGCTGATGCTCCCTGCCTGGGGAGCTTTTTCCATTCCAAGAAGGGAAGCAGCTGTTGCACCTCGGTAGTAGCTGTTCCAAGGTGTTCTGTCCTCTCCCCACAGCTGTCCCCTGTCTACGCCGGGAAGACATGTGGCTTGTGCGGGAATTACAACGGCAACAAGGGCGATGACTTCCTCACCCCAGCTGGACTGGCTGAGGTCCTGGTGGCTGACTTTGGGAACTCCTGGAAGCTGCGCAGCGACTGCCAGGACCTGCAGATGCAGCCCCACGACCCCTGTGCTCTCAACCCGCGCTCGGGTGCGTGCCGCGGGGCTGCCCGCACGCAGGAGGAGGGGCAGGCTCGGGGCGGCTGCCGCTGGCTCATTCACGCCTCCATGTGCCGTGCAGCAGTTCCCTTCCTGGATGTCCCCACATTCCCAGGGGCAGTGTGGGCGTGACCTTAGAGTGGAACTATTGTGAGATAAATGGACGGGGTGGCCACGTGCAGACTTATCAGCAGCGGCTTCAGTCCTGCTGCAGTGTCGAGTCCTACCCAAGCTGACACTGGTCGCTTCTTCCCTTCTGTCCATGGGTGCTTTTTCAGGGATGCAGTTTAATGTGCATTTGAACCACATGTATTTAGGGAAGAAAATCAGCTGCTGAAGGTAAATCTTGATGATTCCCAGAGCCTGAAGCTGATCTTTTGTTTTTACACAGAAGTGAGCATGGGACAGGGAGTGGCAGCTGTTGCTCTCCTCTGGAGTCTGGGACCCCAGAGGCCCTGTGGCTGGTCCCTGTCCATCCTGGACATGCTTCCCTCTTCTTCTGCAGCCAGGTTTGCAGAGGAGGCCTGTGCACTGCTGACGTCTCCCACGTTTGAGGCCTGCCACCATGCTGTGAGCCCCCTGCCCTACCTGCAGAACTGCCGCTATGACGTCTGCTCCTGCTCCGATGGCCAGGATTGCCTGTGTGGCGCAGTGGCCAGCTACGCCGCAGCCTGCGCCGGGAGGGGCGTGCACATCGGGTGGCGTGAGCCCGGCTTCTGTGGTGGGTGTCCCCTCCTCCGTCCGCTGCCCTGCATCCTGGCCTGCCTTGTGCACCCGTGTCCTTTCCCTCCATACCATCCCATTTGGCACCACAGCACGGGTCCTTTGACAAGCGGGCTGGTGGAGACCGTTGTGGGTCCATCCCCAAGCAGGACGTGGGGGGGCTGGCTCTTCCAGGACAGGTGCCTACTCTGGTGGGTGCTAGACCCCGAGGCATCCTCTGCTGCCCTCCACCTGGTGTCCAGCATGTGTGAGGCCAGGTTGCAGATGCCTGTGCTTGTGACGAGGCACAGGAATCCCCAGTTTGGGACATCAGCCTGGCCTTCTTCAGACTCCAGGTGCGCGGTTCTGCTCTGGGTAAAGCTGAGCAAAGGGTAGGCATCTTCTCTGCCCCCGCCTTCTCTCTGGAGGACTCCTGGTACCGGGCCCGGCCTCCAGGGCAGCCAGAGCGGGTGCTTGGCTGCTGCTGCAGCTCTGAGGACACTTGCTGAGCACTTGCTGTGGCCGGGCCAGAGTGATGGAAATTGCCTCCCTCTGCCGGAAGTGTAGTCTCTCTGAGCATGGGGACATGGAGATAAAAGACAGGGACAGCCGGAGAAGGCAGGGATTTGGGGTCAAGAGCTGGGTAGCCGAGAGAGACTTTCTGGAGCAGCTGCACTTGAACATGGTTTTAAAAAGGTGCTTTCTCAGCAGAGAAGAGTTGGTTGAATAGGGGTGCTGGGCTGGAAAGTAAAGTGAATTCCAGAGGCTAACGGTTAGTGTGTATTCTAATTTTTAGGGAAAAGTAGGTGTGTTTGGAGACTGAAATGTAGTTGGTCTCAGCAGAAGCAGGACCCTAGGAGCTGGCAGGGGCTGTAGAGGAATCATAGCGAGCAGCTGCCCCACGTCTCTTTCCATGGAGGAAGAGGGCTGGCATGGCAATAGTGGGGGCTGAGATTTGCAGACAGCATTTCCAGCTCCTGAGGCCTTGTCCTGGCTGATGGGAAGGAAGCGTCCCTGGAGATGCTTTAAGGACAGGAGAGCCGTCTCCATGGGTCAACAGAGCAGACTGTGACAGCTTGTTCCTCCAAGCCCAAGGAAGGGGGCTGGGCTTTTGGGTCCTTCCCTCCTTCCTTTCTCTACCCACATAGGATTAGAGGGCCACTGTCCCCTGGGCCCTCATAGGCCTCATTTTCTCTTCATGCCCCATGGACAGAGCTCTCTAAGCCACCAAGTCCATCTGTAAGGTGAGGTCACTGCAACTGAGGACGCTTGAGAACAGATTTAGTCAGGTAGTGACTTGGTGTGTGTGTCCAAGAGGCTCCAGGGAGCACACACTTTTTCCTTCTACATACAATGGAGAGAAGACTGAAGGCTCCTTGAAGCCCAGGGCCCAGGCTTAGCATCTCTGTGTGCCTGGACCTAACAAGCCCTGGCATGTGATGGACACCTAGAAAATGTTTGCTAACCTGAGCTGCGTAGGACTCTTCTGCAGAACAAGATCGAGGGAGAAATTGAACATGGCTTCAAGCCAGCATTAGGGAAATGATGCTGTCACCTGTAGCTGCTCTTCAGTGGGTGATGTACCCTTTGTCACTGTGCACTGAACAGTTGAAGCAGTCACCACTGCTGGCATGCCCCACCTCACCCCCTCCTCCTACCATGCCTCCAAGGGCCCAGGCTCCCCACTCTGAGGAAAGCCAACGTCTCCAGTGGCTTAGAGCCATTCCTTTCCTGGTTACCATCAAACACCAGTCCAAGGTGGCCCCAGGAATGGGAGGTGCAGGCCCTCTCCAGAGCAGAATTCTGTGGCATCCAGGAGACACCTGACCTGTGAGTCTCCACTGCAGAAATGGATGGGATAGAGCAGGACTCTCATGGTCCCAGGAGAAGTGTGCCAAGACCACGGCTCTGACTTCTTAGCAGCTGATTGGCACCCAGAAAGGTCTTTGTGAGGGCAAAGTGCACCCCACAGCTCCCCTGTCTCTTGTATCCACCCAGCAGAGAACGTTGCCACCGGGGTGTTCATTGGCTGCTGGGATGAGATGGCCATGATGCTGGGTCAGGCCTTCGTGGGTAGCCTCCTCCTGTCTCGAGCCTGCCGAGCCTGGGCTGTCTGACCCCCGTGGCAGTATCGATGACAGGAGCCACAGGGAACCTGCCCCACAGGCCAGGCTTTCCACTAAACCTGCTGCTGTGCTGAATCTCGTGAAGACTTATTAAAGGCTGGTGAGGACACTGCTCAGGGTCACCTGCTTACTAGTGGTGGGGCTGGGGCCCACACCTAGTGCTTGGGATACTTCTCAGCTGCTCCAGCACTTCGCCCTCGCTTCCCCAGCTTTGTCTCCTGGGTGGAAGGATAGGGAGGTGAGGGCTGAGGACAGATGAGGGTTGCCGTTTCCCTGGGGAAGGTGTGTGTGTCCCCTGTTGCTGGGGACTTGAATGTCTTCAGAGGAACTGTTCCTTTAAAATTTTTTTTTTTCTGTGAATAAGAAATGTACTTGTAAGCTGGGCGTGGTGGCGCATGCCTGTAATCCCAGTACTCGGGAGGCAGAGGCAGGAGGATTGTTGGTGAGTTCGAGACCAGCCTGAGCTACAAAGTAAGCTTAGGCCAGCCTGAACTGCAGTGAGACCCTGTCTCAAAAAGACAAAAAAAAAAAAAAAAAAAAAAAAAAAAAAAAAAAAAAAAAAAAAAAAAAAAAAAAAAAAAAAAAAAAAAAAAAAAAAAAAAAAAAAAAAAAAAAAAAAAAGAAATGTACTTGTTTAAAAAATCCAAATGCTGACATTTTCTAGAAAAAAATTAACAGATTTTTATTTATAATTGTTATAAAGTTAAAGTGCTGAAACTTGTTTATGGAAACACTTTTGAGTTACATTAATGCCTTACATTCTGCATGAAGATAAAAATTCACACAAATGAAAATGGAAAAACAGCCAATACCAATTTCTGTTCCCTATTTTCCACTTGCAATCGTGAACTTAGGTACCTTTTGATGAGGGGTGGTACAAACCATAAAACAAGAAACCTAACATTCAAAACTAGCAATAACAGCAAGAAGAGGAAAAAAAATGAGAATGAAATGTTTACCACCGTAGTGGCCTCTTCAGCACGATCTTTGCATATGCAGCATGCTAGTTGGCTGTCTTTTGGCACAACGGTTACATGTTGTGGATGGCACGTGAATTGGTGTCTTCACACAGGCCGACCAGATAGGCCTCACTTGCCTCCTGCAAAGCACCGATAGCTGCGCTATAGAAGCGCAGGTCTGTTTTGAAGTCCTGAGCAATTTCTCGAGCCAGATGCTGGAAAGGAAGTTTGTGAATCAGAAGTTCTGAGGATTCTGCCAATGTCTTATTTCAGAGTGCCACGGTCCCAGGCCTGCAACGATGAGGTTTCTTCACCCCTCCAATAGAGGGCGCACTCTTACAAGAGGCTTTTGTAGCCAGTTGTTTCCTGGGCAGTTTACCAGGAAACAACAGGTTACAAAAGTTTTTTTTTTTTTTTTTTTTTTTTTTTTTTACAGGCAGTCTGTTTGGTACGAGCCATGGTACAGGGGAACTCCTTATTCCTTTCTCTTTTGGCTGGAGCTCAGTGAGTGAGAGGCAGCGCTGGTGTTAGGGAGTGATGGCAGCTCCAAAAGTTGTTTTTTCCAAAAGTTTTTATAAGACTCAATTTGTTTAAAATTTGGAAATGTACACACTTTGGGAGAGATGGCACAGGCAGTTGTATCTGTTATTTTTGATGCTTGATTTGAATGAGTTTATAAGGTCCTTTCTTATAAGGAGCAGCAAGACTCTGAGACTCTGACATGGGAAGGTTGGGGGCATAGTTCAGTGCCAACGTGAGGCCCTGGTGAGTATGATCCCATAAGACAGGATGGAGATAGACCGGTAGGTACTGATAGATTGGTAGGTAGGTAGATGAGCAGATAGATAGATAGATAGATAGACAGATACATGGATAGATAGACAGATAGATGGATAGATAGATAGGCAGATGTAGATAGTTGGGTAAAAATGGTTATTATTCGCTATTGTCTGACCTATCAGAGTATTTCCTTTCTAGAGTACAAGGAGTAAGAACCTGACCTTTAGGGCTGTAGAGAGCTGGGCTTGAATCTTGTTCCTGGTTTTCCTGAGAGAGGAGACCCTGATGACTCCATGGCTTGCACTTTGGTTTTCCTCCCCATAGAAAGGGCGCAGTGGGAGCTAATGAACCAAATGAGACACAGGCCTTTGTGACTTGCAGGGCACATGGTAGGTGCTCAAAAGTGGCAGTTGCTGTTGCCATGGCTGTCACGGAGATGCTCGTGGATGTCACTCTCGGTTCTTTCCATAATCAGAGGCCCCAGGACTTCTACTATGTCCTTGGCTGGGGGAATTCACCTTGCCTCTTGTTAGAAAGGAGATGATAAATGAGTATCTGCAATTGTAAAGTGTGCATCTGTGTGTCTGAGAATACGCTTGCTGTGAGCAGGGAAAGAGGGTGCAGACCATGCAGACACACCTGGGGCAAAGCTGCGAGGGGTGGCTGCCCCGTCCTTGCCATCCAGTGTGGCTGCTGATGCCTTCTCTTCCCTCCTTCAGCCCTGAGCTGCCCGCAGGGCCAGGTGTACCTGCAGTGTGGGACAGCCTGCAACCTGACCTGCCGCTCTCTCTCTCACCCGGACGAGGAATGCAGCGAGGTCTGTCAGGAGGGCTGCTTCTGCCCCACCGGGCTCTACCAGGATGAGAGCGGGGACTGCGTGCCCAAGGCCCAGTGCCCCTGTCACTATGATGGTGAGATCTTTCAGCCTGCAGATGTCTTCTCAGACCACCACACCATGTGGTAAGTGCAAGCTGCCCAGTGCGGGCAGGAAGGCACATATGGGTACCCATGGGGTCTTCTGTGGATGGCAGAACTAGATAGGAAAATGTCCCTTGTTTTGTAGGTGGGCAGATCAAGGCCCAGGAAAAGTGACTTGTCCAGACTGGCACAGTAGACAGAAGCATGGCTGTGAAGCCACCCTGGCCTTCAGATTGCTTTCCTGGGCAGGGAGGCTGCTCTCCAGGCTGGCAGGAAGGGTTCTTGAGCGATCTTGCCAACTGCCATGTTCTGGGTCCTGTTTCCCTGGTCTGGGTCTCAGTTTCCCTTTTCTAGAACAGGAATTAGGAGGACCCCTCTCTGCTAGTCTCCTTTCAGGCTGAGGGATTTGAACCAGAAGAAGCAACGCCGGGTGGCACTGCCCCAAGGCACGCTGCTCTGGGATGAGTTTCAGTTGCTATAAAAATACCTGAGACTGGGTATTTGGTAAGGAAAAGAGGTTTATTGCAGCGCACAGTTTTCTTAGAGGCCCTCAGGTAAGAGATCGGGCAGTCGCATCTGAGAGCAGACTGGCAGGACTAAACATGTGGCAGGCTCCCTTTTTTTTTTTTAATGTATGTGGTACAGGGTCTCACTATGCAGCTCTGGCTCTCAGTGGTCCTCCTGTTTTCAGCCTCCCCAGCACTGGGATTACAGGCATGGGTCACCACACCTGGTCTTGGTGGATGGCTCAGCTCACCTGGGTGTGGGGCTGGCACTTGTGGTGCCGGGGATTGAGCTTGCCTAAGTAGGTGCTTAGTCTGCTGAGCTGTCTTGCTGGCTCTGGGCTCACTTTTTAATAACCTTTGGAAAATGAATACAGGCTGTTGGGAACTAATGCCCTCCTGGGGGACAGGCATTGACTCCTTCATGGGCGGAGCTGCCATGACCTTCCTATCTCCTGGTGATCTCAGGACCTCGAGGTTCCACCACCACCTGTGCTGTTTCTTAGGAGACTGAACTTCTAGCACAGGAAGCTATGAGACCACAGCCTATTCGAGTAATAGAGATTGCAAGTCACCCCTTGAAAGAAGGGAGGGTTGCTAAGAGGCCAAAACAGACATGAGCCCAGAACTTGGGAATTTTGGAGGATTAGAGGAAGAGGGTCCCGTGAGAGCAGGCAGTGAAAAGGGCCGAACTAGGACAGCGTCATCCTGAGGAGACTAAGGGAAGCAGGAGCCCCAGCTGGTATTCATGGGATTGGTTTGTGAACCCTGGCAGATATTGCCAAAATCTGAAAGTCCTTTTACTAGATGGGGTAGTGTTTGTATACAGACTGTGTAATCCTTCCATATAGTTTATTGTTATTTTTTATTGTATATATTTGGTAAAGGGTCTTACTACACACTCAGACTTGTAGTGATCCTCCTGTCTCAGCCTCCCCAGCGCTGGGATAACAGGCGTGTAGCACCACATCCAGCCTCCGTTGCTGTCTCAGTGTATCCTGGGGCTGGACTGGCACCGCATGTGGTGCTGGGGATGGAAGCCCGGTCCTTGCCATTACCTAAGCGCTTAGTCTGCTGAGCCATCTCATGGTCCCTTATATTTACAGTAAGTAGTGTGTAGATAGTTGCTACAGTGTATTGTTTAGGAAACGATTGCAGAGAAAAATGCATGTGTTCATTATAGATGCAAATGTATGAAAACTTTTGACCTGGGGTTGTTGAATCTGCAGAGGCAGAACGCACTGCTGGTGGGGGCTCAGTCACTGCAGGCAGTGCTGGCTTGGTCTTTTGGCTTCAGCTCAGCGGTCATCTCACTGCCTTGTCTGGCTGTGGTTTCTGAGTAGTTTCTCTCTGGGACCCTAACACAACACCATTAGGCAGGCAGAGCTTGCTTTTTTAGTAAATAATTTGAGACACGGAGAGATGATCACATTGTCAAGTCATCCAGGAGGTGAGCAGGACGCAGGGGTCGGTGAGCTCTGCGTGCTGTGCCGAGAGCAGACTGCTGAGTTGTTGATCGGGGGTCTTGGTGATCCGTGATTTCATGAGGAGGACAGAAGTCAGTCTGTAGGAGATGGAGATGGCTTGGGGGACTGCAGCTGCCACCAGCTGCTTCTCCACAGTAAAGAAGGTGGCAGCTGGCCTTCAGCAGTCCCTGGGAGAGCAGGGCTCTGTTCTCTTGCTGGGAGAGGGCCGTGTCCTCTTCTGGGCCAGGTTAGAGCCTAGTGACCACCATCTCTTTCCACTTTACTTAGGGAACTGGGTCTCATGGACAATGTGTGTCCCAAATAATCCCTTGCTTTTCAGTGGCTATAAATTTTTGTTCCTGAGTCCACACACTGAAGCATGAGCCTTCCTAGAGCCATGTCTGTGAGGTTCATAAGAAGGCAGTGGGAAACACAGGGCCTACGAGTCATGCCTGCGGCCATTCCAGCAGCCCCTGTAAAGCAAGCCTGAGGTCAGGAGCTGGCTGGACCCCAGTGTCCTCTAGAACAATAAAGGATGGCCATTAACAACCATCGACTGTGTATTCAAAATAGCTAGAAGAGAATTTTGAGAGCCCCAAATGAAGAACTGAGAGGTGTTTGAGCTGATGGGTACACCCACGGCCCTGGCTGGGTCATTGCATGTGGTGTATGGGTGTTCTGATCTTAGCTGGTAGCTCATGTAGGCATGCACTTCTTGTGCAGCAGCTAAAAATAAAACAGCAGCCGGGCATGGTGGCGCAGGCCTGTAAACCCAGCACTGGGAAGGCTGAGGCAGAAGGATTATTGTGAGTTCGAGACCAGCCTGAGCTACAAAATGAGCGTAAGGCCAGCCTCAACTGCATAGTGAGACCCTGTCTCAAAACAAAAAACAAACAAACAAACAAAAAAATAGCATTGAGAACTTTGTATGAGGCCTTATGCTGGATGCTAGAGATTTAGTGGTGAACAAAGGCAGTCATGGCTTCTACTTCCCGAATCACGCAGTCCAGCCAGAGGCAGGTGTCAACCAGTTACAAGGGTTGTCAGTCAGTACAAAGATAGCTAGTCTGTGGGAGTTTGGGGTGGGCAAAGGGGGCTGCGTGCGTGTGTGTGCATGCGTGTGTGCGTGTGCATGCGTGCGTGTGTATGTTGGGGAGAACCAACAGCTTTGGCTTAGGTCTAAGCAAAGTGTGCAAAAGCTTGTGGTCAAAGATTGTGCTAAAGGTACTGGTGCTCCCACAAGATTCAAAGACTGCTGTGGGCCGGAGGGGGAGAGGGGGCCGACGGGCCCTTAGGGAGGTTGGCTCTCCCCCCCCCCCCCGAAGACCTTTGGAGTGAAGGCTGTGGAGAGCCTCAGTCTAGAGGCAGCATAATCCGATTTAGATTAGTGGCTACCTGGTGCCAAGAGGAATATTTTAGAGGGGGCCAGAAGAGGTACAGGAACATCAGTTAGGAGACTCTGGCATTGGCCAGGAGTGGGGTGACGGTGGCAGTGGAGACAGAGATGTGGATGTGGAGGAGACAAAGCCCGAGGGCTTGGTGGTGGTCCTGGTGTAGAGAGCGAGGCACAGGCAGGATCAGGGATGAGCCTGGGTTCCAGCTGGAGGATTGGACCAATGGATGGCAGTACAGTCCCCTAGCATCTCTGAGAGAGGCCTGGCTTGCAGAGCACCATACAAGATTTGGTACACTGAATGTGAGGCATCTTCGAGACCCTGAGTGAAGCTATTCTAGATTTATCTGTCAGTGTAGGCCCAGGGTTCCAAGCACAGGGCCAAGTGCTGCCATGAGTGTGAGTCACCTCTGTCACTGGCTCTGGGGATGGGGTGGCGGCACAGTGAGGCTCCTGGAAGGCCCGGAATGAGCCTGGGGATACAGACAAGCACAGGTGGCTCCTGGAGGGAAAGAAGCCAGGGAAGTAGGGGGAAAAGGGTTGGGGGATTATTTTCCAAAAACATTAAGGAGTCAAGAGCAGTAACACTGAAAGGGATTGAGGAAGAAAAAGAAAAATGATTCAGTGGGGCTGAATCATGGAGGCTGTTGGTGACCCTGGTGGATCTGGAAGCCTGGCTGGAAGGAAGGAGAGTGGAAGGTGAGGACACAGGACAGCAAGGTGGACAGCTCTGTTCTCTGCAGCTACTGCGAGGACGGCTTCATGCACTGCACCGCGAGTGGAGCACCCGGGAGCCTGCCGGACGCGGCCCTCTGGGGCCCCCTCTCTCACCGCAGTGAGTACCTGCCCCAGCACCAGCCCACCCTCCCTCCTACCCTGACTCCTCCTTGTGCAGAGCAGGGAGGGAGCCCTGTGGGCTCAGGGACAGGTCTGGCTTTGTGCTGGCTTGCCATGACATCCGGGTTTGTGTGGCTGACTTTCACGGCCAGGCATGCCTTTGCATGGTGAAGCCAGGTGACTGAGGCAAGAGGTATTTTATGCTGTGGGAGGGGAAAAAAATCAGCTTACCCAATGAGGTGACCTCAGTCCAGTGCAAGCTGGGAGTGAGACAGCTGCCATGACTCTGATGACAAGTACTGCTCTCTGGTGGCCTCTTGTTTCCTGTGGACATGTGGTCAAGGACACCTCTTTGAAGCCTCCTTAGATGGGTTTGAAAGAAGGGTCTGGGCCAGTTTCCCCGAGCTGAAGGTCCTAATGTTTACTGCGCTGTTCAGGATAGGCACAGAGGAGAGTGGCTGGCCCTGTGTCAGTGGGATCACATTCTTTTTCTCTCACAGGGGCGTATCTGCTTCAGTAGGCCCACCCTAGCTCAGACAGGAGGCTTATGGCAACAGGGACATAGTAAGCTGTTTCCCTTCTCTGCCTTTCTCCTTCCCTGGGAGTCCTCTCTGCCCAGATGGCCTGGCTCAGTGCCTGGGCGAGGTTGGGTCTGGCTTCCTGCATGGCTGGCTGGGAGCATCTTAAGAGCTGGACATGACCCTAAGCATAAGGCTGGCTCGGAAACTGAGATGAGCACGTGCGACCCCGAGGTCAGGAGGTTCTCTGGCTCTCCTTCCTAACTCTCACCATGACCCCATTTCCTACCCTCATCCCATTCTTCAGATTTGATCTGCCTTTGGTATGCTCCTTGCGCAAAGATTTCCAGCCTGGAAACTAGGAGGTATCTTCTTTTTTGCAAAATCAGGAAACTCTTTAATTCATGCAGATAAGGGAAAGCCTTTTATCTTCTTGGAATTTCTGTATGAAATGAGGCTGAAAATTCTGGCTTTCCTGCCTAGAGGAGATGGTGAATAGTACAAAGCACAACTACTACTGAATGCACCAAAAAGAAAATGAGAGGTGTCATGCCAGCTCCTCACCATATCCAGTCTGCTGTTGATACCCATTGATTATTGGTAGAGAGGACCTGTAGACAACACAGAAGGCAAAATACCTGCTCTCTCAGAGCCCCACTTCCGTGGGTCTGGGGGTGGTGGAGTGAGACACGTGGTATGACACGGTGGGAGGGGCGTGTGCAGTGTTCCAGGTGGAAGGGGAGAGAGGCCAGAGAGTCAGGACAGAGGCTGCACTGTAAGTAGTGTGGCCAGGCAGAGGCTGACATTCAAGCAGAGACACTTGAAAGCCTTTATGGGACATGGTCTCTCTCCCTGCATAAACTGAAGTCATTTAGGAATGGTTTTGTTGGATTCCACCAAGGCTCTTCTTTTCAGAACCCAAACCCGGTCTCTTATAGACTGCTCTGAGAGTTGGGTCTAGCTGTTGTGTGCAGGACAAAGCTCACAGGAGCAGGCGAGGCTGACACCCTGGTCCCACTGGAGACGGGGCACACCCACTCCCAGGGTGGGAGTGTAGGAGGGAGACCCTGCCACTCTGTCATTCATCACCCTTTGGTTTTCCACCTTCCAGGCAAACGGAGCCTGTTCTGTCGGGAGCCCATGGTCAAATTGGTGTGTCCTGCTGACAACCCGAGGGCAGAGGGGGTGGAATGTGCCAAGACGTGCCAGAACTACGATCTGGACTGCATGAGCACCGGCTGTGTCTCTGGCTGCCTCTGCCCCTCAGGCATGGTGAGGACCCCTGCCCCAAGGAGTGGGCACCTTCTAGGGGAAGAAACAAGGCTAGAGTAGGAGGGAGGGGGTAGGAAGATGTTTTGGGTGGATCCTCATGGGATCTGGCAAACATATAAGAGCATGGCTCCCAGGAGAGCCATGGGAAGCACTGAACATATTTCTAAAAGACACAAATAGAAACGAGCATTTCTACCAGGCTCTCTCCAATGGCCGCATTCCATGGGTAGGACCACACATATTTACATATGATTTGCATACATGTGTATAACCTTGTATTTCAAGAGAAGACATTAGTCCCTCCTATGCACTAGAGAACCATTAAGAGTCATGCTCATAGGGGCCAGGGAGATGGCTCAGTGGAATAAGTGTTTTCCTGGCAAGTGCAAGGGCCTGAGTTCAATCCCTGGTTCTGAAAAAAAAGAGACACAGAGTCATGCCTACATGGAGCTGTTTCCCTCTTCTGGAAAGTACGTTTCAAGGTTTTGGCCAGCTTGCTGTGTCTTACGTTTTGGGTCTGTGACTGCAAATGTCCATGGAGACCATGTCACCTGACAGGGTTCAAGGATGTCCACTAAAGAAAGGACAGGGACCTTGACTTGCTCCTGCCCCCATGGAGCAGGTTCAGGACACAGCAGCGAGAGGCACAGGTGATTTATTGGAAGAATCAGGAAATGAGGGAACAGGGAGGGGCACATTCTGTGGAAGAGGCTCAGGCCAGCCCCTTAGCAAAGTGTGGGACCAGTGTCGTGGGGCACTTGGTGGGTGGAGGCCCCGGTGGCCTGGGAGCTCCTGCGCTGCCTCATGTTAAGGGGCAGTTTGGTTCCCCTGAAGTGATTGTTCTCAGTTGGAAAGTGGCAGCCTCAGTTCTGTTGGGTGATTGCTTCTGCTTCGGGGAGGGGCCTCGTCATGTCCTGGGACCCAAAGTGATTACAGGTTTAGGAGAACTCTGGGTATCCTTTCCCAGGGTCCGAAACCAGATGTGAAAGCTGGAAGCTGGATAACCCTGCACATCCTGAATATTTCGCCACCTTATCTTGGTGTCCTCATCCTAGAGCAGGCATGAGTGAGGGTAGGTGAGTTGGAGGCTAACAGATTTTGTAAGGAAGATACTTCATGTGGGGTTAACATACCTATGTGCAGAGCCGAGCAGAGAGAGACCCAGAGTTTTAAAGCAAATAAGGGAGCCATAGAAAATAAAGCAGAGGTGCCAAGCTGTCCTGCCTTTAGTTCCCACTGGACACCTGCAGGTCCAGCCCGTAGGTCCCGGTCACAGCCATCCATGTTGAAGGTCGCATGAGCTTGCATCAGTATGGATCCTGTGAGCATCTTTTGGAATCGTCGCTGCCAGCATGGCCAAAGCCTCTAACTTCCCTCTCAAGTCTACTCTCAGGCCACTTTTTTTTTTTTTTTTAAATTTTTATTTTATTGAAGTATAGATATCAATGAGACACTTTTAAGATACCTTGACAAGAGTGATTTGATAAATTAATACATTGCAAACTGTTTTCATAATGTTTTGGTATCATAGAAGGTGCATACATGATATTATACTTACAGACATTATTATAGCATATGTCTCTTATCAGTAAATTAAGACAGTGTAGCTGTTTATATATCTTATTTTTTATACCTGAATTACATCAAAGATTCAATAATTAATACTTTCTACCTTGTTATTTTCCTGGTGGTTGTCCATAGTACTAGAAGCCGACATAATATCCTGCTCAACCACCATTAGTGCAAATCTTGGCTCTCATAGAATTATGTAGAAGCACAGTGTTATCTATCCCAACTGTACTGTCCATACATACACATCATGATTCTTCCTTTCTATACCCCTTCCTTTGTCTACACCTGTCAAAGATGGGTACTCCATTGTCATTCAACTAATTTAGGTGCCTGAACTCGATGACACAATCCAACACAGTCCAGCATTCCACAACAATAGTGAGTTATCTGAAGAAGTTGTCGACCATAGCCATTTATAGCTCAACTTATTATTATGGCCCTGCAGTGTATACCTCATTTTTATACTTTTCTGCTGGATGGTTAAGACCTAGATAGAGCAAGACCTATATAGCAACACATGTACTTTTTGTTTCTTATAAGGTCAGTGAAGTCCCCTCAGGGT
>PVKA01020473.1:22078-40404 GCA_004027165.1 Ctenomys sociabilis | reverse complement strand
AAAGAACTCTTAATTCAGATTTTTAGTACACCACGGTATCATCCCAAAAGCCAGCCATTTGTGGACCATGTATTTACTTTCACCATTTTGGATAATAGGATATGGTTTCGGAACTTCCAGATCATAGATGAAGATGCTCAACTTGTGGAAATAGGACCTCGTTTTGTCTTAAATCTGATAAAGATTTTTCAGGGAAGTTCTGGAGGACCAACTTTGTATGAAAATCCTCACTACCAATCACCAAACATGCATCGGCGGATCGTAAGATCCATCACAGCTGCAAAATACAGAGAGAAGCAGCAAGTAAAAGATGTGCAGAAACTGAGAAAGAAAGAGCCAAAGACTGTTCTTCCACATGATCCTACTGAAGATGTTTTTGTTATACCAGCTGAGGAAAAACCAGTAGAAATCCAGTGGGTAAAACCAGAGCCAAAAGTTGATTTAAAAGCAAGGAAAAAAAGGATGTACAAAAGGCAAAGAAAATTGAAACAGAAGATGAAGAGTGGAAGTGCAAAATAAGTAAGTGGATAATTGTTTTCCCATCAGTGCATATTTATTCTCTATTTGGTATGTAAATACATCTAGTATGTCTAGCGTGCCATTTAAAAGAAAAATACCTTTTATCTTTTTCTAAATAAAGCACTGTATCACCAAAAAAAAAATAATAATATCAATGTTTTCCAAATTTCCAAAATTTCCAGTGTAATTTCAATAAAAAATCATAAAGTAAGACGGGGAATATGCATAATTTTAAAAGTTGATTCTAAAATACCCATGGAAACATATAGGGATAAGAAAGCTCAAGACAAATTTGAAGATGAACAAATTAATTATATAGAAACTAAGTAAAGTGCAGCACTGACACAGAGATAGCCAGGTGAATAAAACAGGCTGGTGCTCGCACTGGCTGCCTCTAGTGCTGGGGAGATTTTGGAAGCTGTGGCTTTGTGAGCTGTGGATACTTCTGCTGGGTTCCAGATTGAATGCCAATTTTTTTGCCACGTGAGGAAGACGTAGACTTCATCGATGAGTACGTGGACCTCCATAATGAGCTCCGTGGCCAAGTCACCCCTGGAGGGCGCCTGGGCTTCATGACCTGGGATGTAGCTTTGTCATGAACTGCAAGAGCATGGGGAAAGAAATGTGTTTGAACATACCATTCATTTGGAAGAGGTACAAATGGCCCCTCCTACATTTAATCCTGTTGGTGAAAATATGTGGGTTGGCCCTGGAAAATGAATTTAATGCAAGTATTGTCATCAGAAGTTGGTATGAAGAAAGGAAAAAGTACACTTTCGATAATGACAGTTGCTTTGAAGACTGTTCTCATATTCAGCTTGTTTGGGACAGCTCTTACAAAGGTGGTTGTGCTGTGACTGCATGTTCGACAGTTGGAACTATTCAACATGCTGCAATATTTATATGCAATTATGCACCATGAGGAACTCATGACTAGAAGACCTTATCATGCAGGAATATTTTATACTCAATGTGGTGGACATGACAGATGCACAGATCTCCTATGCAATGGTATCTACTCCTGAAGAATCTGAAGTTGAAAAAGAAAAGGAGGACAAAGAAAAGGAATAGAAGAAAGAGAAATCAGAAAGAGAAAAGGAGAGGAAAGAGGAAGACAAAATAGAAGAAAAAAAGAAAGGAAACAGAAGAAGAGGAAAATGAAAAAGAAGAGGAGGAGGAGAAAGTATCATCATGAGGCAAGAGCATGACACAGAAGAGGCAAACAATAAAAAATATACAAGCCATTATGCAGTGTTTCTATTCTGAATTCAACAAATTTAAATTTGAAAATTAAATGCAAACAAAATGTGTTAAATAGAAAATATTATACGCTGAGATACTACAAACAGATAAAGATGTGATAAGATGAACATTGAAAAACATTTGACCCACCTGATTATCTTAAAATGCCACCATAGTGTCCTGACAAAGGGGTAAATCTTCTAAATCTGTTTCTACCTCTGAGCTTTAAATATTTTTCGTAGGAGTTAACAAGTTTCTCAACTATTAGATAGTATTGTCTATATGGGATTCTCTGGCCCATTCCAAGCTCAGAAAAACCATTTAATGAATACTGGTTGGTTTGTTTTTATTACCATGAAAGGTGTTATTGACGGTGCTGATCTTCTCCATGCGATAGTGAGTTTTATTTATCTTTATAATATGTGTTTTTGGATGGCTTAAGTATTTTCTGTTAAAAGATAATGAATATCCTATTAGAAAATAAAATATTATTTCTACTCCATGTTCAGCATTTCATTAAAGACTTGGTACAGTTTTCATCAAGAAATAATAAATGCAAAAATTTATGGATTGCTGTAGTGTGGCTGCTTCCAAATTTATGTTATAAAGTAAAACATATACTTCATTTATTTGTAGTTTTTCAGGATGCTTAAAAAAGGTAATTTTATAAAATAAGTTATTTAGCACTATTAATACTAATAAAAGAATTGAATAAAAAAAATAAAAGTAAAACAAAATGGACAGAGGTTCCAGGCATGTGTGGAAATTTGATATATGGCCAGGATGATACTGAAATTCTAAGGGAGAAAGGGTAAACTGTTCAACAAGTAGAGTTTACTCATAAAACTAATCTAAAATTTAATTACAAAGTGTACAGAGACAAATCCTATGTGGATAAATCCAAAATTTATAAATTTTTAAACAATTTAAAGACATCACTAACAAAGTAAAAAGACAAATCTTAAGGTAATATAAAAATTTAATAACATGGAACCAAAAAAGGATTATCTGAGCAAATGGATAAATCACTAGGAAAATCAATAGGAAAAATATAGTCAAGCAAAAATATAGCAAAGAACACAAAAAAGGAAATCACAGAAGAAATCATGTGAATCATAAAAAAAAATCTATGGAAAAATTTCACACTTAATTATAAAACTTAGAACTACACACACTTAAGTCTGTTACTGTACAGGCCCATCAAGAACACAGCAAAAGGTAGGTGAGTGAATGCAATGTTATAAATCAGGGGTCCTCGACTCCCAGGTCATGCATAGGTACTGGTCTATGACCTGCTAAGAACTGGGCTGCACAGCAAGAGGTGAGAGGCACAGAAATGAGGGAAGGCTCATCTCTGTTTGTAGGTATTCCCCACACCTCCCATTACTGTGTGAGCTTTGCCTCCAGTTAGATCAGGGGTGCCATTAGATTCTCATAGTAATATCAACTCTACTGTGAACTACACAGACAAGGGATTAAGGTTGCATGCTTCTTACAAAAATCTAATGCAATGATGGTGAACCTTTTAGACACAAGTGCAACCTCAAATTCACTTGTTTAACATTGAAAAATGTGAATACTGTAATTAAATCTGAATAGAAAAAAAAACACATACATTAACATCTTTCATTTTAAAAGAAAAACAAATAACATGCATGCTACAGGTTTGCAACCATTGAGCTAATCTGAAGTATATGAAGTGGAGCTGAGGTGATGATGCTAGTGCTGGAGAGTGGTTACATATACAGATCAGCATTAGCAGAAAGGTCTGAATGCACAGAGAAGATAATCAGTTACTTAAAAACTCGTATCAAAACACTATAAGTCAGTGGCAAGTGACAATAAGCTACATTGGTGGCAGGCTTTATAATGGCAAGTGAGTTATGTACTCCATTTGTACAGTTGTACCTAGGAGCAGGCTTTAAGTTAGAATCTATCACACTTTATTCTCTAATGTGGTATGTCTGTTACTTTATTTACCACTTTTAATTAATTATTTATTTAATTTTATGCGGCTTGGACTCATAGTGATCCTACTATTTTCAACCTCCCTAGTGGCCCCAGGGGGTGGGGCTAGCACAGCATGTGGTGCCAGGGATTGAACTCTGGCCCCTGTGTTTGTCAAAGCAAGTACACAGTACACTGAGCTATCTTTCCAGGCCTTATTTACCACTTTATTCTGCTCTTTTTCCCACTGTGCTCTTATCTTAAGCACAACCTTAGCCAAAATGAATAAGAACCAAAAATCACTAGAAAGGGTCTTTGAAAGGGGGAAAGATTCAATGATGAAGCAGCAGAAGATGCTAAGACTGCAAACAAAAAGAAAGGTGTATTTGAAGAAAAACACCAAGATTCCTGCTTAAATAATAACTTCATTGTAACAGTGACTCACATTCTCCAAGCCTGCCTTGTATCATACATGGTGATTGGCTATTTAGTGAAGCCATGAAAACTACAAAACACTGCAACATGGTAAAAAACAAAACACTGCACTGAAAGGCTTTTCAGTTTTTCAAACAAAAACAACAAACAACACCCCCCCAAAAAAACAGGCAGTTACTGAAGGTCAATACTTCAAATGTGTTTGCACTGCAAGCATCATATTTAGTGGCGAAAAAACTAAGAAACCTTTTACTACTAATGAAGAGTTGTTTCTGTCATCTGCTACTAAGGATGTCTGTCATGAACTTTTAGGAGAGGCTGAAGTTCAAAAGATGGCATGCAATTCTCTTTTGGGTAGCACTTTAACTAAACAAATTGATGAAAAAGCAGAAGAATTGAAGTCAGAGTTGTTACTGAGGATTAAGTCTGGACTTATGAAGCTACCAATGTGACAACAAGGCTACGATGCTTGCTTTTGTGTGATTTTTCAGAAGAACATGCATGAGGACATGTTTTATGTACTATTGTTGCAAACCAACACCATGGTTTTAAAACTTTCAAGTCTTTGAATGATCACCTCAGGAGTCCTGAGTTCATCATTTTGTGTCAGTACCTGCTCAAACAGAGTGGCTGCCATGATTCTATAGCTTTCTGGTTTCACTACTTGGGTCAAAGAGTTTGTTGCTGAATCTGAGCTGCAATGGACCATGATATACAATAAAGAAATGCTGGCTAGTCAAAAAAGTCACCTGAATCTACCAACATTTTGTAAGATGTGATTAAAATTATCAACCACATTAAAGTAAATGCCCCTAATTCATGTCTGTTCACACAGCTATGTGAGGAGATGGACACACAGTTCATAAATGTTTTCTATACACAGAAGATGACTCTCTAAAGGTAAATCACTGGCGATTTTTGAATTATGAGAGCTGCTCCAGATATCTATTATGAAAATAGTCACCACTAGGAGCACATTGTAATGACACAGAATATGTTGCAAAACTTGTGTGACATATTCAGCCTTCTTAGTGAACACTCCTCTTTTCAGAGGAGAATGAGAGCTATGTTCATGTCAGCAGATAAAGTGGCTGCATCCATAGCTAAAATGAAATTAAGGGGGATATGAATGAATATTGGGACTTCTGACATGTAGCAAGTATTAGGTGAGGTTTTAAAACAGATTGAGCCAGAGTCTTTTTTTTTTTTCCTCCTTCTAGCTAGTACACGATCACTTATTACAGCTTTCAAAAGAGTTTGGGCATGTCAAAAATGCTGGGGGCTGCTATTGTACATAAAATATAGATTAAATGAGATAAGAGATTTATGTACTTAGAACACAGTAAGTGCTTCATTCTTTCCACATCCTCTTTTAAAAATTCCTATTTTTTTTTTTTCCAGTACTGGGAATTGAACAAAGGGCCTTCACACTGAGCTACATCTCCAGCCCTTTTTTATTTTGAGATAGGGTCTCATCAAATTGCTTACTTGTGCAGTCTGGGCTTCAAATCATTAATTTCCTTCCCCACCACTCCTGGTTTCTCCTCCTTCTTTTATATTCCTAGAGCATAGTCCCTAACAGGCAGAGCTTTGGTTCTGCAATACTTCCACAAAAGTGCATTGTTCCTGTAAGGCTAAGTAAAACGATTTGTAGAGCTAATGTGCCGTAGAAAAAGCAGGTGATTTTTGAGCCAGAGGACCTGGACTTACTAGTTGTAAAACTTTGGAGGGATTTTTTTTTTTTTTTTTTTCTAACTGTGAGTCTTAGTTTCTTCTTCCATAAAGATACAGAACTGCAATGCCAGTGAACTAGTAGAAGTACAACTTAAACTGTACAGAACTACACTCATATAAATCAGCTAAAGTTGTATTAGTGGTACCACTATACAACTATGCAGTGAGTTGGAGCTGCATAGTGAGACCCTGTACCAAACACATTAAAAAAAAAAAAAAGATTCTATTAGTGGCAACAAGCTAAGTCACTTCAGGGCAACCAGAATTCCTGCATGGAAGCACTATGACAATTTCCATCCCCTAGTTCTACATGTTAAGTGTGAACCCTAGGGATGCAGGCACCAGTGTAAGCAACCAATGGAAGAACAGGCTGGCTCCTTTTGTTTTCCTGTTAGTAACTTCATGGGGGTGGACAGGCTGGATTTAAATAGCTGGGCAGGTTGGTTCTTCTTATGTGTCTATTTCCAGGGGGTATAATGTATATTCTCTTTTCCTCTACATCCTGCTTTCTATTTTCTTTTCTCTACATAGGCACTCTGAATAGCAATTTATTAAAAGAAAACATCTTAACAGGCAACTTAAGATTCTGGCATTATCAGACTGCATTAAACTCTTAGCTAAAGACTTGTGGAGGAGAATCACAGATGGGCAGCCAGAGCCTGGATTTGTTCCAACACTGCTGTGCCACCTGTGTGTGGACTGAGGCAGAGCCATGAGATCTTGCTTGTGCTCTGCACTCAGCACATGTTCTTACAGGACAATAAAATACCCTCAGAACATCAGTTGAACACACACACACACACACACATTTATTGAATTCTATTTATATATTCGTGTTTTAACAGTGAGATCTCTTCCAGTAAGTACATGATGAAGATTCAAAGTGTAGGAGCCCAGAGTGTGTGCGGGATGCTGTATATGGAGCCTTGTGTTCATCTCCCACAAGTAGTGACAGCTGCACCTGTCTCTGACTGCAGGCATTTCTCCTTTTGATATCTGAGGCGCATCACTTTCATTTTTGAGTTAATCAGCAGGTGTTCTCCCTGGAATGCTTTTCTACGTGGGATGTCTTCCTTCAGGGTTCCTGGAAGACCATGTCTCGTCCATGGACTGGTGGCATGTTACATGGACTAATAATAGAGGGCAGCTAGCTTCAACAGAGAACAAAAGGGAGGGAGGGAACCTCTTTCCTGTCCACCACATAAAGAAGCTTTATAGGCAGTGCTGGTCACTGGCTCTGCCATGTGTGGATAACCCTGAGAGTAAGAAACAGATGCTCTGAGCATTAGTGTGCTCCACCATGTCACACAGACCTGAGAGGGCTTGTGACAGCAGGGAATGAGCTCAGCAATATCAAGTCAATACAAGGAAAGTCTCAAGAAACTTAAGGCTTGTCTGTGGGTGGGAGCCACACATGTGACCTCGGAAAGTCCTTTTACCTGCTATAGCTTCAGTTTCCTAGTCCAGGAGACAAGGATTATAAAGCTTGCAGAATTTGCATATGCACAAGTGGTGTAAAGTGGCAGGAGTTGCACAAATGTGACAGTTGTAGTAAAATGGCACAGAAGTTAATCATCAAGTAGATAGCTATTAATACTACTTACATTAATTAGGGCTGGCGAGATAGCTTAGCAGACTAAGTGCCTGCTTTGCCAAGTGCAGAGTTTGATCCCTGGCCCTGCATGCCTTGCTGGCCCTGCCCCCAGGGCACACTGAGCCCGGACAGAGTCTGGGCATGGTGGCACATGCCTGTAAAACCTAGTGCTGGGAAGGCTGAAAAGAGGAAGATTACTACAAGTTTGAGCTGTGTAATGAGACCCTGCACCAAATACATAAATTCCAAAACAAAACAAAAAACCCCACTACTTACATTAGAGATTTTCCAGCAAACTACCTTATCCAAGCCATTAACAACACCACAATATCCCCAAAGTAAGAAGGCTGGGCAGGGACATTTCATTAATGATATCAGCAGCCTATGATAAAAGACAAGTGAGTACTAATGACACTCCAGTGTGTGGCCAGAGATCATTCTGTGGTGTAGAGATTAAGACCACAGACTCCTGAGCCAGGTTGTCTGCGTTTGAATCCTGGTTCTGTTGATTACCAGCTGTGGGACCCGCAAAGCTGCTGTAGCTCTCTGTGCTATATTCCCTCACTGTAGGTTGCTACCTTCTTAACCTCAATGCCATGGTTTTGCTGTGAGATATATGAGTAGCACTCACTGCAGTGTTAGGCACCAAGTGCTGTGATCTAGGTGAAGGGGATTTTTGGTGATGTGATATGGTCCTGTTCCTCCTCCTGGAACTTACATGTATAGTCTGGTTTGAAAATACTCATTTGGATCAGACAACATTGTTTCAGTCAATCAGAAGTGGCTGAAAATCAACAATTTTATTTATATCAATGTAACACACATGGGCAAGTAGAGACTCAAAGGCTCAAAAAAGCAGTAAGAAAATGGAACAAGCATCTAGCAAAAAATCATGAGTTTGAAGAAAAGTAAAATAATCATGGCTTACACAGCTACATCAATATCAAAGAAATGCAAAACTTAAAACATGTGATTAACAAGTAGGAAGAGGAGGGATCCTTTAGGCCACAAAACAGACATCATGGAACAGTCTCCACCATCCCCTTGGAGCCAGCTCCTTTCTGCACAGGACACAGCACTCACTCATCTGCTGCTTTTCTCCATTGCTCCTTTTGATCCACGGAGGGATCTTACTAAATCTCCTGCTCTCCAAATCCAGCCTCCTCCCATGCTGGAGCTAATTCTTGAGAATTTTCTTACTCCATTACCAAATGGAGTGTTCCTCTCAACCTTTAATCTTCACCTTTGGTCCTGTCTCCCACACAGGCAGTCCTGCGAAGGGGGCACAGAGGACGTGAGCAGCCTGACTTTCTACCTCAGAGGCTGATGCTCTTTTGACCTTGGACAGGATGGGAGAGCCAATCTGCTCTCTACTCAGGGCAATAAGTCATTCTTGCATCTTTTTCCTTCTGTGTGCCCTTGGCCTTCTTTTTGCTGACTGAGCCAAGTCATATTTCCCAGATGAAAAAGAATGACTACAATAATAAGAAATGGTACCCCACAGGCTCCAATGTGAAACAACTATTTATAGAAAATATTAAGTGATCATCAGTATGAGAGAAGCGATGCCAAGTCCTTTATATCTTCATAATATGAACTCCTTGGAATGACAGTATAATAGGTATTAATGTTCCCATTTCTTATATTGGGAACTGAGGCATAAAGGGGTTAGCAAGTTTATTTTAGAGGATAGCATTAGTAGGCAACAGACCTAGAAGTCCAAGCCACGATAATTTTAGAGCCCTTTGTCTTATATTTCTTCTAAAACACTCATGAATTATCTCATTCATAAAAGACCCAAGCATCAGATTCTATCAAAGCAATATGCAACAGGAAAAGAAATATATTTATACACAGAAATGGAAAAACATTTTTCCATAATGGTATGACAAAAAAAAAGGAGTGGTCAATGGTACTGATTTGGGGATGAGAAAAATATCCCTTGTATTGGCTGAGATGAAATGTTTTAATTCAAGGAAAAGCAGGTCTTTGGCTGTGGAGACAAATCCTAACAGAAGATAATCAGTGACACTCACCTGGCACCCCACAATGGGATGAGATACCTACAATTGTGTATAGCAACACTGTGGGGACTTCACTGTGCAGACTTGAAATTTGTTGGTGAAGTGAAAGCTACACTGAGTCCCAATCTTCTTCATAGTCTCAGAGTTTCTGACCTGTGACATGTGAGACCTTGGAATAAATGTCTTCCAACCCAAGTTGCAAGTGTGGATGCAGCCCAGGACTACTTCTGAGCTTACAGAATGGCACAATGACTGGAGCAGTGACTGTCTCTCTAGAGGGTGCCATAATCACTACCACTCTTAGAGGGAAACACTTCTCCTCAGAGATAGGAAGGCAAGATGTGGCTGTGGAGCCAGAGAAGAGTGGAGGGGCTTCATAAGAGAGACTCAGCAAAGGTCAAGGAGACTACATTTGTAGGACTCTTATCATAAGTGATAGAAATGCAGCTTAAATTATATTCAGGCAAAGAGGAGAATGTATTGGTTTAGGCAATCAAACTAAGGAAAGAGCAGGTAGACAGCTGAGTCCTAAGACAGTGAGCCTAAGCTTTGGATGTGCATAAGCCTATCTTTCTCATCTTTTCTTCCTGATATTCAACTTAATTCTCCTGCTGGCTTGCATCTTCTATGCAGCCTAAAACATGGCTGCCATCAGCTCTCAGGTGCACATCTCAGCTTCATGGTTGAAAAACAAGTTACTCTGCATCAGTCAACCTTCCCATTGCTGGAACACAATGCCTGACACCCACAGCTTCATAAAGGAGATATTTAATTTAGCACATGGGTTTAGGAGACTCAATACTCTTCATCTTCCTCCTCTAGACCTATAGGGTGCTGCAAGATACAAAGCATGGCAGTAGGATGTGCCGGGATAAAGCTGCTTAGCTCATGGCTGCTGGGAAGCAGCAGGAGAGCAATAATAGAAAGAAGGGCCAAGGGGCCAGATATAGATACCAATGCCTTATCTCTCTGGCCCACCCAGAGATTGCCAGAAATGTGTTCCAACACCTGCTTCCCTGGATTCCAAAGCTAATTAAAATGGCACAGTCAAGCTCAACTATCATAGTGTTTCCTTTCATTTCAATTAGTAAAGTCTTAGACAAGAAATCTAAACGGCCTGGTTCTGTGACCAAAAAGGTGAAGTACTATGATAGACAGCACCTAGTAGGTCTAGAGGAGGAAGATGAACAATGGGTCTTCATGCAGGATTTTCAGAAGGAAGGCAGAGTGCAAGGCAGCCAATACCATAGATGCCTACCAAAGGATCATCCAGTCTGTCCTGTGCTCCCCAGTCTCGGCAGTGCTGCAGAAGCTTCCCTAAGATGAGTGGATGAGACAATGTGCAGGGAAACTACTGCCCTGCAACACTGAAGTTACATAAAGGAGGAGGAGCAGACACATCCCATAATTGCAGAACCTACCCTGCATTTCAAATCCAAACTTTGCATTCCAGAAAACTGGGCTTATCAACACAAGGATGAGGCTCAGCACCTCCAGCTGGGCATGGCTGCTCTGATTGCTGCCCATGGTGCATGCAGCTGGGTCCACAGGTGCTGGGTACGTAGCTCTGTTTTCATCAATAACTGGCATACTGTCAGATGAACAAGAAAGCTGCCACATCTGGAGAACTGTCATCATCTGCCACTCTGAGGGTCACTGAAAGAATCAGTAGGAGAAGAGCAGTATGTGGTCTAAGTTTACACACACACAAAAAAAATGTTGGCAGCTGCTGCCAGCTATCAGTTGCTGAGAATAGCAGTGGTTCTTCCTGACGTGGCAGTTTATGGGCTCTCACAAATCCCCAGTGACCCTTCACAAAGGCTGAGGCCCACATACCACTGTCTCCAATGGCCATCACTCACCAAGCACTTTACAAGGCTTTGTTCCTATCCCCTCTGTGTCCTCACAATGGCAGGCACACACCAGGCCCCAAACTGAGAGAGAAAAAGCAGGGTGGGTACTTTTTGGGACTGTCAGCAAAAGAATTCTCCCTGGGCCTTACTTCAACTCAGACCTCATTATATCTGGTTCACAGAGATAAGACACTGACCTGCAGCTCTGAGTGTTAGGCCAGGTACTATGGGTTAGAATAAAAACCAAATCTGGTAGAAATGTTTACATCACACCAAAGTTACAGTTGTGTCATTTGTTAATATAAATCTGCCTCCATAGGCAGGACCTAGGAAAGGCTGTTTCTGATTAACTGGCTGGTTAGTACTTTTTAGACAAGTCCCATTAAACCTAATGTTCAGCCCCTTGTGAAGCTGAACAGTAAAGGCGATTATAATCCGGCACCCATCTCTAGGCCCTCCTTGGAACATAGGCGCACTGTACATGAGAAATCAAGTCAGATGCAGAATAAAAAGGTTCATTTTCTCTTACTGCATCCAAATTGTCCCTTCAGACTAGGCAGGGCTATTTTTATACCCCAAGGTGGGGAATAAAAACAATGACATTTTAAATCTAAGTACACTGATACATATATATTTGATCCTGGTCTTATTTCAAGGTCATGAACTTGTGCTTACATAGTAAAATCTGAGTGGTTTGTGAGTACCTTTTGTTAATACTAAAGGCAGACCCTATGTATTTGTTTATTTCTGGTCAAGAAAGGAATTGAGTTCTTATTCCAGCTCTGTCTCCAGCCAGTTACTTTTCTCACTTCTCAATGTAGGAAGGAGGTGGTCAAGGTTTTTCTTTGGTTCCTTTCAGAACCCACATTCTATAACATGGTGAATTTTTTTGTGTGTGCTTGAAGGTTTCTCATTGTTGATCTTTCATCAATTTCTCATTCATCTCCCAAAACTAACTTCAGTCTGCTTATTGATTCCACATCTCTATGTTCATAGACAGATGAACTTCTTTATGGCCCCAACAGGCACAAGGACAAGAAAAGTCCTCCCAAAGGGAGATGCTAGCTTGGAACAGTGGAATCTCATGCCAGTCACCCACTGCCAGAATTCCAGGAGGAAAATTTTTCCAGGGCTAAGAAAAGATGCCTGTATCTTTGCCCCCAGAGAGACCTTAACATTCCAGCTCAAATTGTATTCACACTTCTTGAAAATTGTGCAGACAAAAAAGTTCAAATACTAAGATAATTTAGAATAAAAATCAAAAGATGATAATCATACTTAAGTGTTAACCTGAACTTACTATACACTGGGCATTATACAAAGTGGTTTACATTCATCATCATATATAATCTTTTTAATAATCCTTGAAAATAGGTAAAGTGTTATTCTCACTTTACTGAATAAGAAAGCAAAGCTTAGAGGTAAAACAATTTACAAGGTTTGGTGGATATCAAAACCCCAGGCAGTCTGACTCCTGGGTCTACACTCCTAACTACTGGCTCTCATAAAACAGGCAGAGGCAAGGTCTAGACAGCTATCAGGCAACCTTGATTATTATAGACTCAGGCTAACGGCCATATGAGTTCAATAGTTTGCTATCATTGGCTATAATTTCTTCATGCCTAACAAAAGCAGCTTGGGCTTGGTCAGTTTTCTCCAGAGCTAGAGATTTATGGTCCACATTCACTAGAATCATAGGGATGCTTATTTGGGCTTTGCCCTAGGGCTAGAAAATTAGAAGCCCTAGGAATAAAGCTCAGGAACCTATTTATCAGGCAAGAATTGCAGGTGATTCTTACACATGTTAAAGCCTGAAATACCAATGTATATGATCCCTAAATCTCACTCCAGCTCTATGATAAAATCTCATAGTTTCCTTTCTGAAGAGACCCTTCAAGATTATAAACTTAATTGGGCCCAAGTTAATAATATCCTGAATACCTTCTTTAGATCAGCTTTATATAAACAAAGGTCTTGCTTCTTAAAAAACTGGAAAATCTTTCATTCTCTACAAGGTTTAAACCACACCAAAATTCCTTCCATTTAAAGGAATGCAAAAACAAGGTTTGATAGGAACTCAGTTAAAAGAATTTTCTCCAAGTTGTTTTACAAATAGAAGTAAATAAATATATGGAATTACTTACTGAGAAAAGGGTCAAAGGATCAGAGATCATAATAACAGCACATCCAAAGAGGCTAATTCCATAATAAAATGCACATGTACAATCACATGATCTCACACACACAGTCACAGTTACAGAAGAAAAGAGGTAAATCCAGGCTGTAACTGAACAATGTAAGAACAAACAGATCGTATTTTCACTGAGAATAAGTAGATTTTGTCTGCTTTAGATATGGTCATGGATATTTCTTCTAAAAAGTCCACACTTACCGCTTTGCCTTCATTTTAACCTTGAGGTCAATTCATACTTGTCTCTTCCTGAGATCAGAGTAAAAAGGTAGCATGCATTCTGTATACCTTATTCTTTCACCACCTCACTGCTTGGAATATAATAAACAACACAGTCTCCTCATCTGAGGTCTCATCCCTGGCCATCAAAATAATCAAATGTCTGCCTCAGTTATGCAGGCTTGGAGGTTGCCTGCTGATGATTATAGGGAGATGATATCTCCTTTTCCTGTGTACTTATCTGTCTTTCTTACACACACACACACACACACACACACACACACACACACACACACGCATGCATGTATGCACACACGCCACCTTTGGTAACAAAAATTATCATTTTGCATCAATTACACAAAGGAACATTCTAGATGCTATAAGAAAAACAGACATAATGATGCATATGGTGTGGTCTCTCCCATTAGGGACCTCAGCACCTAGTCTCAGAGCCTAGGAATGCTGCAGGAAGTGTGACAGGAGTTCATGGCCACAAAAAACAATTTATGAAATGGTCTCTCAGGGGAAGTTGACATGGGTTGGGCCCTGGAGGATATGCTGTAGGGGTCTGGCAGAGCATTTGAACAGAAGGAATGACTGTGTCTCCATTTCCACTTCTTTTAACCTATACCACCCTATCCATCGAGCCACTGTATACATTCAGAATGGACCACTGATCTGGAAGGGCCCAATGACATCTGATCCTTAGACTTTTGCTGAAACCATGGGCATGGAGAAGCTCTGTTCTGGGGGGGGTGCCTTCCCAGAGGATGCAGCCTGGAGCTATTGGTGACAATTTGGTACTGCATGGACAGAGGTGACTTGAGAGTGAAGCCAACACTGAGGAAATCAGAACCAAGACAGATCCAGGAGCATAAAGACAAAAGACTAGATCTATCCCTGAACCTTTAATAGAAGCTGTTCTTTTAACTTTTTAAAAAATCTGCCTTGATTAATTAGCAGTTATTTGTGACTTCGAGGCAGAAATGGTATGAAGACATTGGAGAGTAGTGGGAAAACAAGCTATACTGGTTGATGCTGTGAAGGACCACAGGTGAGATGGGGCCAGGTTTTGTAGGGAATGGGAAGGAAAGCAGGAATGAAAAGCCAGGAAATAAGAACCTTATATGCTACAGGTAAGTGAAGCTATTGACAGCTTCTGAGTCAGACAATACTGATGGAAGAAGAAATGTTCTAGCAAAGGCTCATGCATATTAGTAGGAGGTAGAGCAGGATGAGCTCTTGGATTTCTTCCAACCTTGAAGTTGTGGGGACAGCAGTAGCTAAGATAGTATGTAGCATGATGCAGAGTGGATAAGACTGGGGTTCACTATACACAAGGATGCTGGGGTGGTACTGGGAGGAATGAAGGAGGAAAGCTGGGAATGTTGATCATGAGAAACGATACCATATTGACAACTAGTCGTAAGAGGCAAAGCATGAAAGCAGAGAGGATTCCAGTGGCTACTCCTCTGAGTAGAAAGGACAGTGATTCCACTGGTGGAAATCAGAAGTAGAATGGTCTCAAAGGGAAGATGAATTTTCTCCTTGAGACTTTTAAAGGAGTAGAACTGGAGCTCAAAGATGGCTATGCAGGCCCTTAATCTCTCTGTATATGGCTTGGAAATTTGAGTTTTGAGGTTTTGGCCAGTTTAGAGCTCTCTGACTTCAGAAGGGAGATCAAAGTTGCAGATGCAAATTTGGTCATAAGGGAAACTTTTGTCTCTAGGTGACCTCAAAGGATGCCTTTTACAAATTGCAACTCAACAAAGGAATCTCCTTTCCAAAAATTCTGATACTTTCAACCTGAATACTTTTACTTGGTGAAACTTTTTTTTTTAAACTGTTACAGATATTTATTAAAAAGTGCAATTTAAAAGTTAGCTGGACAAGCACACTATTGCAGATCATAAAGAGGGGAAACCCAAGAAAACAAAACCACAAGAAATACATACAAAACAAGAAAGTGTTTAAAAAAGAAGAAAGCTAGTGTGCTGAGGAATGCTCAAAAAGACAGGCTAAAGCGCGAGTGCTCTCCAGATGTTGCTGCTCTTTCTGAGGGTAAGTGGTGGTGTGGAGAGACTGCAGACTCCACTCCTGGGTCCGGGCCCTGGATCCACCACTCCTTTATCACATCGTGCATCACAGAGGTTATACAAGTTAACCTATATACATGTGCACATATGAGGCATTGCAAAAGTCACTAGAGGCTTGTAGTTTTTAGTGTCTCAGCAGTCTCAGCTACTTAAACTCAATAAAAGCATCTAACATTAAGTTTGAATTGGCTCAGTTATCTAAATGGGTAATAGAGTCGAGTTGTCACCTTAGGGAAGAAAAGAATCAAGTTCTCCAACCAAGTTGCCATTACTAACAGCATAAGAGAAGTCAGGTCCAGAGTGCTGCTCCAGCCTTTCTGTGGCATGAGGCCTTCCATGTAAATACAATGAGTGTACTAACTACTCCCAACCCATCCCCGGTGTAGTGCCACAGGAAAAAACACGTGACAGAGAGGACACAGGGCCCTAATTCATTCCAGCATGCTACCTAGCTGTTCACCAACAGACTTAAGAGTTACCCTAAAACTGCAAGCTGCACCTCTGGGGGAAGCCCTGGGATGGCAACATGGAGTCCTAAGCTCTGGCAACATCATCAACCCTTCCCTAAGCTGTGCCAATCAGTGCAGTAGGTCTCAGTGCCCTTTTTAACTACTTGTGTCCATTAAAGCCACAAGTAAGCCACAAACTGTTAGTGCCCTAAGCCCCAGGGTGTTTCACTAGTTTCCATTAGTTATTCCTACCTAAAAAAAAAAAAAAAAAAATTGCACCTGGAAAAGCAATTTTATCTTAGCACTTATCCCTGAAAAAAAAACTCTATATTTTCTGCCACAAACTGCTTCTGAAGCCTTCTGTCCTCATCAATAACCAGCTCTCAGGGACCATGAAATGTTACAGCAAGGGTAATGCAGCATACCCAGCAGCCACATTCTCAACAGGTTTCTTTCCATAGGACACTGCTGCCCATGTGGGCAGAGAAAGTTCTGAGCAAAAGAAAGAGCTGCTCGAGACAGATGGATGAGCAGTGGTGACATGAGCGGGTCTCTCCATCCTTCTGGGCGATACAGTCCCCCCTCCCGGAGCAACATCCAGCAAGGCAAAGCGGTAGCTGGCTGTCCTTGATCAGGACAGGCAGAGAGGCTTCTGTTGTCCAGCCAGGGATGTGGTCATCTCCTTCCTCTGCCTGTGGTCCTTCCAGCACTGGGTGGAGGAGCTGTCTCAAATGTGGAGTCACACAGAGAAAAGGCCACACAGCAGCAGGTTTCCAGGAGAGCAATGTGAGCTGACGGAGTGTGCTTGTTTCTCCTCCTCCCTTGGTTCCTGGGCAGGAGGAACTGTAGTGGTGGCACCATCACAGCACTAGAAAGAGGATCAGCACGACCAACAGGACTGCAAAGAGGATGGCTATCGCACACCACTGGCGCCGATCACTGGTCATGTGAGACACTTTTGCAAGTTTCTTCATCACTTTGTCCAACCGAGACTGAGTGCTCTTCAACTCATGAGAGAAATCATTCAACATGACTGCCTGTTCCTCCAGCTCCCCTCCGATGCGCTGGGACATGTTCTTCAGCACCCCAATGCTGCCAGAGACCAGCTCCAACTGCTCATCCTGCTGTCCCACAATCAACTGCTGCTGTGCCTGCTGCTCTTCGATGAAGTGGGAATTTGCTAACTGCAGCTCTCGATCAAGGCGGCCATACTGATCTGTCACTCCAGTGCTCCAATTCTGGCTGTCACTGTCACCCAGCAGTGCCTTTCTGTTTTTCCTTTCGGCTAATGCCTGCACAGATGAAGTTGACATCTGATCCTTCATGTCCCTGACAACTTGCCAAGTACTTGTAATGAAGGCTTTTCTTATACTTAATTCAGTTGCATCAAGGTTGAATTTTCTAGGATTTGCTTCAACTATGCTGATAGTTTCATCAAGGTCCTCCAGGTCCCACTCTATGCTGCGGAGGTTATTTCTCAGCTCATTGGTGGTCCAGTCGATCTCTTCCTGTGTTGCTGCTGAAGGATCCTGAAGGAGCTCCGTCCATCTCTGAAACAGCCCCTGGGCAGTGTTGACTGCTTTCTGCACCTCTATTTGGATCGGGATGAGGAAGTGTGCATGGGTGGATTCTCAGGGCATTGGATGTGAAATCAGGAAGTTCTTAGGCATGTGAGAACCAAAATATGTCCTCTTCACCACAAAGAAGGGGTCCTCCATGGACATGGCATCCGGGCCCCTGGCTGCCTCCACAGCTCTGCGCACAGGGCGCTTATGCCCTTGGTGAAACTTTTGAAGCCATTAACTTTGCTGCTAAGTAGCTTTTATATAAAATGATTCCTTTCAAGGAGTTGAGATGATGTTCCCTACTTTATCAATAGGCTGTGTAGTATTTCCTCTTGAAGGTGGAACAGTGACGAAAAACCACAACTGGGTTGAGGAGCGTGACACAGGTCACTCTTAGCCACACTCACAAAAAGTGACTTTCTCTACCTTTTTTTTTTTTTTTTTCCTGTTTTGAAACA
>PVKA01020473.1:0-21978 GCA_004027165.1 Ctenomys sociabilis | reverse complement strand
TCTTTTCCAAATTAATTATCTCCATAATTAAGAACATAACTTAGTTCTAAGTTTGGATTAGATCTCAAAAGGAGAAGACAGAGAAGAGCTTTTCTTATACTTAATTCAGTTGCATCAAGGTTGAATTTTCTAGGATTTGCTTCAACTATGCTGATAGTTTCATCAAGGTCCTCCAGGTCCCACTCTATGCTGCGGAGGTTATTTCTCAGCTCATTGGTGGTCCAGGTCTGAAATCCACACAAAAATGACTGTACATTTCACTGATTTCCTGTTCTCTCTTCCCCCAGCTCAATACACAACACACATAAATACTGGCTTTGTTGAAATCAAGAAGTTACTAAATAGACGCAAGTTTTACAAAGTTTAGGTTTCCAGAAGTGCTTCATTTACTACTGAGGCATTTTAATTTACTCTCTATTAAGAAAGAAGAATGTATTTTCCTAAGTTTGCAACTTGTTACTCAGAAGTACCCTGCTCACTAAAAAAATGGCAGGTGAGATTACTATTAGGATTATTTGGGTTTATCTGTTTTTTTTTTATTAAAAATGAAATATTTTTTCTTCCAGTGTCATTTTGTCTGTTATTTTCTTTTGATGCAACATGTGATTGGAGGAACATCGAGAGTATTTGGGGTCTTTCAACCCACTGTTTTGCAATGCATTAAATTCTTTTGCATTATGAATTTGCTATAAGCTCCTTGAATTGCCTTCTCTTTTCCATTTTATGAAGCCAGGTTCTATTTATTTATTTATTTATTTATTTATTTATTTATTTATTTATTTATTTATTTATTTATTTTGAAGCCAGGTTTTAAAAGGCCCTCTATTTCTAAGAATAGCCATGTCATTTCACTGACTTGATTTTTAACAACTCCTTCCCTGTTTCTCAACCAAAATTGAACTACTTCAAACACAAGTATCTAGGGTGTAGTTACATACTCAAACATATCCATAAGTCCTTCCATTGAGGACTGATGGTGTAGCTTAGTGGTAGAGCACTTGTTTAGCATATGCAAAGTCCTGGGATTGATCCCCAGTACCACAAAAACAAACAACATCCTTCCAAAACAGATACATTCAGTAACGGGGAGCAGGAAGAGGTCTGTGGGTCATGAGTCCCTTCAACAAGCCTGGTGAGTAGTAGTAGTCTGTGCCTCTCTAGGCCTCAGTTCTGCTTCCATTATTTGACAAGAATGGAGGTAGGGAGGAGGAAATTTTGATTTCTAAGCCGATCATAAGTTGGACAAAACCACAGATAATAACTGTTGAGCTTTCAAGTTCCATGTCTGAATGGTTAATCAAACACTTGGAAATCAAACTACAACCTACAAATTAGATCTGAACGTGATGGATGAGTCATGTATTTGTACTTCTTACCTAACTTACTTTTTTGTGTAATTACTTGAGAGAAAGAACAATGTACAAATTTTGTTGTATTTGTTTCCACTGAAAAACTCAATGCTAGATTAATTAAAATTGGCACATCTTTCCCTAGAACCGGCTACTCAGCAAAGTTCTGGGAGGAAATTTTAGAATCGGAAAGGCTCCAAGATGTTTAGTTCCAAGACATTAAGTTAATTAGCGCAGAGAAATTATTTTTATTTTTGAATCATGTGAAGATTCAAAAAGTAGGTCAGGGATTTTCTTCCTGCTAGTTGTTTAAGTTTGGAACTGGGTGAAGACACAGGAGCTTCGTGAAGGGTGAAGATGTATATATCACCCAGTTGGATTTGGTCCAGTATTAAGTCATTAGTCAGCAGTGATTGCTAATTGCTTTCATTGACATGTCCAAATTTTCCAAATTAGGAAAAGGAGACATTTTATCAGATTATGAAAGGCTTCACATTTTCTAGAAACCAGTGTCTTTTCCAGTGATTCTTACATTAGTCTAGTTATCTCCATCCATATTTCCAGTTTTATCCTTATAAACGTTATAGGGTAGGGCTGGCATGATAGATCAGCAGACTAGTGCTTCCTTAGGCAAGCACAAGGACTGGGGTTCAATTCCTTGCACCACATGCCAGCCCCAACCTCAGCCAAACTGAGCTGGCCACCTAGTGGTGGTGCATGCCTATAATCCCAGTGCTGGGGAGCCTGTTTTCAGCTGGAGCTGCTTAGGAGACCCTGTAGCAAATACATTAAAAACAAACAAACAAACAAACAAACAGTTACAGGCTGAATGGCTTGAGTTTCTATTTCACTCAAATAAAGGTTCTAATGTGAAGACTCTGGCTACTACAGATCACCTCAGAATGCCATAAGAATTACAGGATGGAGGATTTGGAATTCGTGGGCAAAAGAAGTAAGGAGATATGTTTGAATGTTTTAATCCAAAATTCCTATCCAGTGTACTCAGTGATCCAACCTTTGCTTGAGTACTTCTAAGAATGGGCCAGAAGATAAGTATCTGAAATAAAATAATACCATGTTAACTTACTCTGTAATTTGGAAAACTGTATGGTATCCATTTAGATCTTATTCCACAATGGAAAAAAGCTTCACAGATGCTACTAAGTTACAAAGATGACAGTAACTATATAATTTCTAATCTTAAAGCCAGAATGTATAGTGAAAAGTACACAAAAAACCCCAAGACTCATATAATAACCAAAAGGATGAACACACACACACACACACACACACACACACAAGCATTGTTACCATAATACAACCATTTCTTCAAAAAGCATTTATTGACCACTATCATGTGCCATAACCATCATAGCTATTAGAGGCTAAGGTGGAGAACATCACAAGTTGTCATGCTAAACTATTCTTGCCATTTCTGCATGTTGGTACATATCATTCCTTTCCTGGAGACATTAAAAACACCCTAATAAAAATTAAGTATATTATGGAGGTTCAAAAATTTCAAACTGACCTCTTTCCGAGCATATGACTGAACTTCTAAGATTTCTTAACTTTATAGTATGGATACTACTTACTGATTTGACACACAGCCCACATGGCTCTTGGCCAAGTAGGATTAATCCCAGAGATAACAGGGATGGTAAAGCATATGAAAATCAATAAATATAATACACCACATTAGGGCCAGGGAGATAGCTCAGTAGAATAAATGCCTGCCTGGCAAGCACAGGGTCCTGAGTTCAATTCCTGGTACCACAAAAAAACAAAACAAAACAAAGACAAAAATTACATGATGATCTCAATAGAATTAGAAAAAACATTGGAGAAAGTCCAGTACCCATTCATAATAAAAACCCTACAGAAATTGGAACAGAGGGTCTTTATCTTAATCTGATGAAATCCATCTATGACACCAATAGCCAACATCATACTAAATGTTCAAAACCAGAAGGCTTTCATTCTAAAATCAAGAATAAGATAAGGATGTCCACTATCCCCACTCCTATTCAATAAAGTTTTAGAAACACTAGCCAGAGCAATTAGACATGAGAAAGAAATAAGTGAAATAAGGATAGAAAAGAAAAAGGTAACATTATCATTATTTGCAGATGACCTAATACTTTACATAGAAAACCCGAAAAGCTCCCAAGAGATTTACAGATTAATAATTCAATTCAGTGGTGTAGTAGCTGTATTGAGCTACTACAAAGTCAACACTTAAAATTCAATAGCATTCTTGCACACAAACAACAGAGACAGAAATTAAGGAAATCACACCCTTCACACTAGCATCCTCCCAAAATGAAGTACTTAGGAATTAATTTAAGAAAATAAATAAAAGATTTATATACTGAAAACTACAGTACCCTGAAAAAGTAGATCAAAGAAGATAACAGAAAATGGACAGATATCCCTTGCTCTTAGATAGGATGAATGAACATAATGATAATGGTCATGCTCCCAAAACTGTTATGTAGATTTAATTCAATGTCAATCAAAATGCCATTAGCATAACTCACAGAATTAGAGAAAATATTTTAAAAATTTATTTGGAACCAGAGGAGACCTAGGATAGCAAGAGCAATTCTGAGCAATAAAAGCAAGGCAGTGTGCAACAGAGTCTCTGATTTGAAATCACACTACAAAGCCACTGTGATAAAACCAGCATGGTACTGAAAAAAAAAAAAAGACCCAAAGATCAATGGAACAGAAGATGCAGACACAACTCCAAACATACTATATTACCTTATCTTCAACAAAGGTGCCAAACATGTTCACTGAAAGAAAGATATCCTCTTTAATAAATGGTACTGGAAAACCTGGCTCTCCACATGCCAAAAACTAAAATTAGACCCATGTCTATCACCATGGACTACAGTCAAAATGGATAAAAAATTTATATATTAAAACAGAAACACTACTATACTTGAAGAAAAAATAGTTAGAAATCTTGAAGACATAGATACAGGCAGAGAATTTATGAACAAAACTCATGCTGCATGAGAAGTATTACAAAGAATAAACAAATGGGATCTCACTTTATTAAAGATTCTGCACAAGAAAAGAAATCACCAATAAAGAAAAAAGACAACCCACAGATTTAGAAAAAAATACAGCCTGTTGTCCCCCAAATGAAGGACTAATATCTAGAACATAAAAAGATTTTACAAAATCAAATCCCCCAAATTCAAAGACCCAATCTACAAATGGCCATCTGAGATGAACACACACTTCTCAGAGGAAGAAATACAAACTGCAAATACATATATGAAAAATATTCCACATCACTGGTAATTTGAGAGGTGCAAATTAAAACAATGTTACAATTCTATTTCATTTGAGAAAGACCAGCTATCATCAAGAAATCATCCAATAACAAATGCTGGAAAGAGTGTGAGGACAGAGGATCCTTTCTGCACTTTTCATGGGAGTGTAGACTGATACAAGCACTGTGGAAAACAGTGGGGATATTCCTTAAAAAAATAGGATTAGAGGTTCCATTTGACCAGCTGTTCCACTTTTGGGTATCTTCCCAGAAGAATTAAAAATATCATATCATAGCAATGTATGTGCACCCATGTTTATAGCAGCACAGTCTGTCATAGCTAAATCTTGGAAACAACTCAAATGTCCATCAACAGAAAGATGTGGTTTTTTAAAAAACATTTAATGGAATACTATTCAGCCATAAAGAAAGATAAACTCAAGACTTTTATAGGTAAATAGATTGCAGATTGAGACAACACTTATAAGTAAAATAAGTCAGACTCACATATGTAAACATTGCTTTGGCTTATTAATGTGAGAAACACATTAGGAGCAGATAAGACCCAAAATGAACAGTTGATAATATGAGTAGGCAAGAAACTGTTCAAAAGTAAAGAAAAAACTGTGATGGGAAAAAGGGGAAACAAAGGAAAGGAAAACAAAAACATATAAGGATATATACAAGATAGTTACAGCTAGTTTCTCAATTCATTGAAGAGAGAGTTTTGTGCTAATACTTTTTTGGGACACTTCACCTCCATCTCTTGTTCTCTGAATAACTCCTGTGAACATAATAACACTCAATGTATTAATTATTGTGACTCTCCTACTAGCCTGTTTTCAAACTCTGCTTTATTATTATTTTTACTTTTTCTATTGAAAAGACATAGATTAAAAAACCAAATACAGAACTTTATGAATGCTGAAAATGTATTGGACTTGAATCTGATTCATGAAGCCTTTCTAGTGGCTTTTAGGGACCAAAATTTAAAATGGCATAATAAAATATGTGTTTCAAATACAGCATCAAAATGTGATAGCTAAATCCTGACATCTGGGACCAAAATCTTCATAGGTACACCAGATCACCTAGACTCTGGGGCCTATGCCTCATGCCCTGCTTTATATAATGTATTCTATTCCTGTCAGTGTTTTGTTTTAAGGAAATATCCAAGGTTTAGGAATTTTTTTAATCTGGAATTTGAAACAGTCTTGATTGTTTTTATGACTTCCTCTACACAGGTGCAAAGTAGGATCAGTGTGAGCACAGGACTTCCTGATGACCTGGATCTTTTTCTAGCCAGGGTCAATGGTCATCTGCTCACCTGCCTCTGTGACCAATCTTCCAAATCCTTCAGTCCTGTTCCTTCTTCCCACACTGCTGTACAAATCACACTTATACAACTCAGGCTTATAATGATCTCTCCAGCAATTGCAACTACTTTACTCTAGCCAAAGCAGCTGTGGTTCTTTCCATCTTTGGCATATTTATTTTCTTAAGTAAACTTTATTTTGTATAAAAGCTTCAGAGTTCAATGCATTAAGTACATTCCCAGTGCTGTGCACCCATTACTGCTATCTATCTCCAGAACTATTTTCATCTTGCAAAGCTAAAAGCATACAGATTAAAGAATAACTCCCTAATCTTTTCACCCAGGCTCCTGGCAACCACTATGCTAATTTCTGTCTTTATGATTTGATTCTCTAGGTACCTTACATAACTCAGTGCAGCCACACAGTATCTTATTCTTTTATGACTGGCATACTGTGTTCAAGGTTCACTTTTGTTCATATCCTGCATCTTCAGCCAATTTCCCACAGCATATCTCCACACATTCTAGATTTGTAAGCATTCTACAACTTCCTTTCGATCCTCCACTCTGGAACCAGGCTGCTTCTACCTGGATACTCAGCTTGTCTCTGTCCTAGGACCTTGCCCTCAGTCTTATTTAGTATCTAAGACCCAAGAATCCCTCTTAGACTATATTGTTAAAGCATTAACAAGCAGCCTTATTCTAAGCAACTTTGCATAGATTATCTTATTTACTTCTTGCCATATCTTTTAAAGGTAGATACTCACATAATTGTTTTACAGATTACAATCAGAAGCATAAGCAGGTTAAGTAACTTGTGCAAGAAGAGTTAACACAAAACAGTCCTAGAATTAGAACCTAGTCAGTCCCAAGCATTCTGTGATGTCTACTAATTCCTGCTGATCCCCATTTCCTTCCACAGGGGAAGTGGTTCAGTTCTATGTATGCCTAATATGTCCACAAATAAACATATTTCTCTACCAAACTACAGCTACAGATGCTCTCTGTTACCCTGAGCATCTGTTGGGACTGCTGGGGTCAGTGCTTTCCTGAGCTGTGCTGCACCTGGAGGCCTCCATTCTGTGCTCTGGGAACCACTTGGTCCTGAAATTTCTGCCTCATCCTGCCCTATGGGACTCTGTCCCTTCCCTGTTCACTCTCCTATTTCCCTACCATCAGTGTTGAGTTCTTTTTCAGTTCAAAAATAACTTTAGCTAAAGTCCCCTAGTCATTTATTTTTTAAGTAATATGCAATTATTCAACTACAGGCCCGATGGTCCATATAAGCAATGTTACAAAGATTATCTTTTTTAACCTTCTCAACACCCTTGAGAGTAAGCTACTAGGTTATGTGACATTTTACTTTATAATCAACAGGGCACATTTTATAGTTTAGAGATGCCACCACCTTTACAGGGATAACACAACCATCACCAGCCACATTTCATTTCTGAAGGCATCTATCTCAGTTGAACAAGGGAGTTTTGTGTGCCAGGTTCTAGTTGAGGCTAAGGATGCAGATGCATCATTTAGCTGTATGATGAGGGCTGCTGCCTGGCATTCAAAATGCTGGGCACGAAGGGCATTTTTGGTAAAAGGCATATGCTCAGAGGCTTCAGGAGAGAAGGGATGAGGTGCTTAGGATGACAACCAGTGTTTAAAGGGGAGCAAATCAGAACATGCAAACATTTGATTATATTATGGAGCTCAGTTTTGTTAGTGTCTGATCTTCCCACCTGTGGCCACAGGGCAAACAGGTGATCAGATCTGTATGCATGTGTGTGTTCAGTATGTTTGCAGTTGCAGCTGGCTGAAATGGAAGACAGATACAATTATAAATTCTTTATTGCAAAAGAGGAAGACTGCATGGAGGTGGCCTGGAATCTAGCCATAGGAAAGTAGGCTGACAAGATCTTTGATTTATGCTCTCATCACTTCAGGACAGAACTGGGCAGTGTAAAGAGGAAGCTTCTAGTGTGAAGACTCACTGAAGACTGTGGGGCAGGAGGGGGGAACAAGGGTGCTCTCCTGTGGACAGCCAGATGTTATTTGGCGATGGATGACACTGTAAGATGCTCAAATGTATGTTCTAAAATCACACAGAAATGGAATATTTCTGGCCTAAATAACAGAGTAGGAAAATAGTTTAGTAAATCACATTTCATGATACAATATATCAGACTTAAGGAATCATAAAAGTCATTCTCAAATATTCCATCTTTCCTCCTTCCAGGCACACATGAGACATACAACTTCATTCCTCTTGAAGTTGGCTTGGCAGTGGGGCTCCGGCTGGTGGAAAGCCAGCTGAGGTCATGGGTGTTTCTTCCAGACAGACCCTTAACAGCTTGTCTGTAGTTTGCTGCCCCTTTTCTCTCTGCTGCAGTAGTGGTGTGGGAGTACGTGCTGTGATGGGCCCTGACCTCCTAGGTCCAGGAGAGAGTCTAATAAGCAGAGCCCTCTGCTGACCTGCGTGAGAGGTGCAGATTGAGAATTGAGTGTTGTGTGAAGGCTCCGGGTTGAGGATTGTGTTACCAGAGCAAAACTGAGCCTCCATGACTAAAACAAGCTGAAAACATGATTTTGAAAAATATAAATAGCTGTACACCTAGACTGAGAGACAACATGCAAAAAGAAAACTGTTATAACTTCCAAAATGGAGACTTTCCTTTAATATGGATTTCTTTAACTTATAAAAATGTGTATAAAGGAGATTATAGAGCCACAGAGGAAAGAGATTGAAGTTTTATAGTGTGCCTGAGGAGAGTCACATGAAGAGAAAACTTTCTCTCAAGCTCTCACGGAGAGCAAACTGGTCAAGCATTGGCTGTGACTCATCCACATGGATGACACAGACAAAGGATCTACAGAATAATGTACAGGACTACAAGATAAACCCTGAGAGGACTTCACTGACCACATAAGAAATATAAAGTTCATGTGCTGGTATATAAGTCTTGATCTATCTAGTTCTTAACCATCCAGCAGAAAAGTACAAAAATGAAGTATACATCGTGGGGCCATAATATTAAGCTGAGCTGTAAATGGCTATGGTCAACAACTTCTTTAAATAACTCACTATTGTTGTGGAATGCTGGACTGTGTTGAACTGTGGTGTTGAGTTTAAGCACCTAAGTTAGTTGAATGACAATGGAGTGCCCACCTTTGACAGGTGTAGACAAACAAAGGGGTATAGAAAGAAAAAAATCATGATGTGTGTGTATAGACAGTACAGTTGGGATAGATAACGCTGTGCTTCTACATAATCCTATGAGAGGCAAGATCTGCACTAATGGTGCTTGGACAGGATATTATGTCAGCTTCTAGTACTACGGTCATCAACTAGGAAAATAATTATTGAATTTTTGATATAATTCATGTATAAAAAATAAGATTAGTAAGCAGCTATACTCTTAATTTACTGATAAGAGACATCTGCTAAAATAATATCTGTAAATATAATATCATGTATGCACCTTGTACGATACCAAAACATTATGAAAATAATTTGCAATGTATTAATTTATCGAATCTGTCTTGTTAAGGTGTCTTGAAACTGTCTAATATTTGTACTTCAATAAAATAAAAAATAAAATAAAATCGGCAAGACACTGAATAGTCAAAAAAAAATGTGTATAAAGGACAAAAAAGCCCAGAATTATGAAACTTTCTTACAACTAGAAATTTTGGCTATTCTCCATTCACTGTCTCTTAAATTAGAAGTACCATTTCCAAACTAAGACTAGGACCTTGTCTCCACCCAAAATACTGTAAAGTCCAACAGAAAAAAAGGGCACACACAGCACAAACCAGAATTATGAAGCTTGAAGAACTGCAGAGAAAGCTGTGTGTAGTCAATTGTTGGCAGACCCATGACACTAAAGGAGTTAATATTCCTAGGGACCCAAACTCCTATGTCATGGGCCTTGCTACTAAATATAGACTTGAATGCCCCAGTGTGGCTATCACATACGGGGCCTCTGCTCTGCTCACCAGTGAGTGACAGCAGCCAACTGCCTAGCATCTACAGTTCATCACAACATTACTGTTCACTCCTACTGAGGGAAATGGGAGGTCAGATTTTAGAGTCACTCTGTAGATGGGATGCTTTGATTAGAATCCTTGTTCTGCCCTTGCTGGTTATATAGCCTTGGGCAAGTTGTCTTACCTCTTTGTCCTTTTTAGTCTCCTCCAAAATATGGGGGTACTAAAAGCAACTACCACCCATCATTGCTGGAGGATTGAGGGAACCATTTATGCAAAGCCCTCAGCATGGAGAGTTCATACACATAGGCTCTGTAACAAGCTAGATCCTATTGCTGTTACCATTCTTGCCTGAATCTATAAAGCCCTTGAGGGAGCAAGCTTTACTTTGAACAGCTGCCTCCACAGCAGAATTAAATGCCTGTGCTGCCACTGGGAGTGGAAGCATTTTAAGGGGCTGCAGGTAACTGATAATTATTATAAGAAACTCAATTGTTTTTATACAATATTCATAGTACATTAAGGGTCTGAATGAATCAATTGTACTTGACTATAGTCTATGGGAGAAATTATGATCTATTATAGTATCATTTATGAAACTAAACATTTGCTGAGGACTTAGGACATCCTTTCAAACAATACTACAGGTCCATCATATTTCACACTTAGGTAGGGAGGGTGGGACCAGCAGACCCAACCTTTTCCCTTCTGCAGTGCTGGGGAGGTAGATTTTTCCCAACACAGTGCTATGGGATCAGACAATGGCATAGCAGCAGAGGATGTTCAGGGATCAATTGAGCTCAAGGAGCCAGATGAGGCCAGAAGGCCCTCAGGTTTCCTTCTAGATTACTCCATTCAGTTAAAAATAGAATATATCTAGGCAGACACTGTTCAAGAGTAAGGACTAGATGACTGGTTAGTTTCTCTGGTGCTGCAGTTATTGAAAGGATGAATATATAATAAACAGGACAATAAACAGAGGAGCTAGCATTATAGACTTTGGGCATATGAGGAAGAAACACAGCAGCAGGGCCTTCCATGAGTCCTTGTCCCTTGCACAGCATACACAGATAAACATGCATGTGGAGGATGAGAGAAAGTTCAGGAAAGTGCTTTTGGTGTGTGCCTGATCAGAAGCCTAGAGTTATAGAGCAGATTAAACAGGGCAGGGTTTTATTTCAGTGTGAGATTTGGGGTACGTTCTTTGCCTGTTTATTTTCTATTTTTGCCCAATACCTCTGTTGAACAAAGAGCATTATGAAACAGACTTATTTCATTAACTGCTGTGCCTCTGGTCCTTAGAGTAGCCACTGGCATTTAGGAGGTTGGCAGTTCCATGAGAGGGCAAGGGAAGGATGGTAAGAAAACTGTGGAGAGGGAAGTGGGGGAAAGAAAATGGCCATTCTATCAGAGTGAGAATCAGGAGTTTGGATGCCAGCAGGCCTAACATGGAAATAGGTTCCAGAAGAAAAGGTAAGGGCTAAGGACACTCTGAAAGTGCCCTGGAGTCAGCAAATATCTCTATAAGCTGAGCCATAATGTCACTACAGCCCTGGCCACTGGTCTCCCAGTCTCATCCTCTGAGGACCCTCAAGGCATTGGTAACAAACACTCTCATCAGGGCCTGGGAGAAAGGCCTAAATTATGTACATCTCAGCACAGCCTTTCCAGGTGGGAAATGGAAATGACCTGTCTTTCAGGGTAGTTAGAAAATCAAATGCCTGAACATATGTAAAGTACTCAGCACAACACTTGGGATAGCATTAATTAAATGCATGTCTAAGTAGGTGCTTAGTCCACTGAGCTATCTTGCCAGCCCCAGATGGTTTATTTCTTTAAAGTTTGTTTTTAGAATGTTTTTCTCGTTATTGGATGCTTGTCATGATTAGTTGTTTTGGAAAAATAAAAGGGTATATTTTGCTTTCAAACAAGCAAATAAACAAAAGGAAGGAGCAGCAGCAGATAAACATGGTTGGGACATGAATCTTGGGTAACATGTGCTTACACAATGGGTCTTGGAATCTGACCAAGTCATCCACAGCTCTCAGGTTTGGCTGCAAGAGTAAATAAAAATGTGGCATATTTGATAAGGATCACACTTGGGTTAAGCATGGACAATTAGATTCCCAAAAAATATGTGCTCCAACTGCGATGAAACACTGAACTAGTTTTCTTTGAAAGTAGTTAAAAGACAGAATAGAAAATACATTATTGGACTCAGATGGGCTAAAGAAATCATCCTGCATAGCTCTACTGCCTGCTCCTGGGCTTGTTTCAAATGGGCGGATGTGCTCAGTACCCCAGATCCATATACTTGCAAGGGCTTGGATGGTGCGTGATACAGCCGCACTCCCTTTTGTCTCTTCTATCTCCAGGACATTCTGAGGTGGTCTTTACAAAGGATTCTTACACAATATTTTCTCCTCTGTATCATTAAAACTTCATGCTAACATGTCCTATGATGAAGTATAACAAAATGGAGACCCTTCACACCTCTTGATAAGAGATTTCATTTGTACATACCACATTTCACTTAAAAAGGTGCCTTAATGACTGAAATCACACATTCAGAAATAACATGGTCAGTCTCATCAAAAAGATGGCTGCTACAGGTAAAAACCCAAAACAGGATTCTGACATTTGTTCTGGCATGTACATAGCTATTGGAAACACAGTCAATTCTTATTATTCACACTTGTAACAGGAAGAGATACATTCTTAACAGAAAAAAAAAAGTTGCTAACCTAAAATTGTGCTTATTTTTCCTTTGGAAAGAAGTTAGACACACATATTCAGAAGCACATAACATTTTGGGTTGACTCCCACAGCCCATGTCCTCCACCATACCACACCTACAGAGTTCTGGGCCAAGCTACAGTCTCCCATTAAGGTTCTTATTTTCCATTCTGGGTTCCCCAACATCAGTTGCTATGCTTTGTTCTCTGCTGCTCTCATTTAGACTTTTGTCATCCCAGATTACTTCTTATTTTATTCAACTGATAGGTGGCAAACAGCATAGGTCTGGAGTTCCTGTTGAGAGGAACCACAAGGTGGAGAGCTTCCTGGAGGAGGGAAGAGGACAGACGGGCCTACAGCCTTCCCCACCCTGCCCCTCAGCTGTCAAATGTACATACAGTATATGGGTCTTATTTCTTAAAACTTCAAAAACTGATTATAATGATGATGTTGAAGTTGATAAAAAATAGAAAATCCACGCCAAATTCCCGAGGGTTCAACATACCTTAACTTGTTCAGGTGACTATGATTATTCCCATTTTACAGATGAGAAATCAGCCTCCAAGATGTTGAGTAACTTGCGAAGGTCAAACAGTTTTTGGAGATAGAGTCTTATCACTATGGTCTTGAGTTTGCTATGTAGTCCAGCCTTGGCTTCCACTAATGGCAATCCTTCTGCTTTGCCTCCTGAGTGCTGAGATTATAGGCATGCACCACTGACCCAGAAGCCACACAATTTCTATGATTCCTTTCGAAACTCTTGGAGGTGGAACAGTACACCAGTCAGAGCAAGAAGGGATACCACCAGGGCTGGAATTTCAGCTATGTGAGGATTACATGAATGATGTCATGTATAGCGGATTCAGCCAGGCATCAGTAAAATTAGCTAATGTCATTATTGTTTTTCAAGATACAATCTATAATTTGTGGAGAACATGAAGAACATACCAGGCCCTTCATAATGTGGTGGTGCCTGCCTCTTCAGCTTGTCTCTGGCTAAAGACCCTCCCAACTTCAGCTGTTTCCAAGCACTGCTGAGGTGCTTCCTGTCTCTATATATCAATCCTCTTCATGAACTGCTGTTTCTTCACTGGCATGTAAATAATACCAGTCACCCATTACACTTAAGTGATCTCTCCATGCTAATAGAACCACTTTGTTATCTCATAGCTTACAGAACTTTCCTTTATTATTTCATTTCGTTTCATACATGATTTATTTGTTTTTTGTGTACAAATCTTTCTGCTAGACTGTGAGGCCTTTGTGAGATGTGCCCAGGATCTAGTTATTAAATAGCCTGGCCTCTGAAAGATATTTAGTGAAATATGCATGAAGTGGATTAAACTGGTGTGTTATTGGCTCAGTTTATAAATAATTGTATTTCAAAAATTTGCCTATGTTTTCTATGTAATTTTCTATGGCATACTGGTTTAAGAGCATCTAGTTATTTGTTATAGGGAATAGAAGAATTCTGGTTTGCATGTTTGAAGACCTAAGATTGGAAACTTGACAACACTGTCCTACTGATAAGAACAGTAAATCTTGAGAGTGCATTGTTAATAAAGAACTACAGTTTAGATATTAACCCATATATACTTGGTGCATTTACATAGAAATTCATGTGACAACACTAATTTTTTTTTTCTATGAAGTCTCCAGTCCTGTGGTATCGTAGGCTTTAAACATCCCTCTATTAATTGAAAATACTGTTGGTTAACATATACATCTTAATTTCAAATTGTTGTATACTCCTATGCTATACTTGGAAAATAGTTTCTAATGGACTTGTGGCTAACCTCACATGTTATTTCAGGATCAGTGCATAGTAGAGGTTTATTAAAAGACAAATTCAGAGAATTGTTGTTTTTTCAAAGGAAACCCAAAGGTTGAAAAGAACAAGCTACTTATTTTACAGAGTCAAAAACCAAGGTTCAGAAGGTTAGGTGACTTTTCCAAGTCACACAGCCTCAAGCAGGGGCAAGGTACTGGTGAGAAAGAAGACTGGGTGTGGGGTGAGTCAAGAGACATGATCAGGGATTGAGGGCCACCACCAGGGATTTGCACTCTGAGCTTAACAGGAAACAGCTAAAGAGTTTCACATGGGATCTGACCTATACTTTCAAACACTAACATCACACTGACACCGGGAAGAGAATAGCCAACTAGAGACTCTTGCAGTGGAACAAATATAAGACTCTAAGGTCCAAATGAGAAGGGACAGATTTGAGATCTTTTAAAATTAGAATCTAGAGCATCTGTGGGAGGTAAGGAAGAGGGAGGGATAAGATCTGATTTACATTTCTAGCTTAGAAAGATGGTGGTACTGTTTATAAGATGGGAAGATAAAAGTACAAGGAACTAGTCCATCAGCTTTGGACATGTGGTAACATGACACTAGAAATGGAAACAGTGCAACCAATGTTTTACTGCACTGGATCTGTACTGGGTAAACATGGGGGTATTCATGGTATTATTACTGTTCTCTCAGTACCACTAAGGACAATTACATTAAGGTCCAGAGGAACAGAGCAGAATGATGCTAGCTTTGTACAAAAACCAGTTTGCCCACACTGTAAGCAGCATACATATTTATTGGTAAATTGATGCAAATGCTTTGAATGTTTAGTGTAAGCTGGTATTCACTGAAAAAAACATTGATTTTGATGACTCTTCTGTATTACTGGTCAGAAGCCTGCATTATATTATTGCTATTACTGATGCTATTGCACAGAAATTGTTGCTGAATTTTTCTACTTTTCCAAAGTAAGCAGCTTTAAGTTATAATAAATAACTTACTAACATAAAACCACCATCCTGATTTGATAGTTTATTTGATGTTATCCACTCTTTAAAAATGGATACATTTACAACATAATTCAAAAGTGTTTTACTATCAGTAGAAATGGATTACCATCATTTTTTCCCTAGAGCATCTTGATTTTTTGTGGGCAATATGCTCACACACTCCTCTACTGCTCTCTACTGTTCAAAATTATTCAGCAGCCAGCTGATTTTGCATGCCTAAAAGTACACTGGGGGAAAGGTAGTAACCTTTATAATTCATCCAAATTTATTTGAGAGATGTGCAGAGATAGTCAAAATAATGATTCACAAAGGACAACAAATATTTTTGGAAAATCCAGTGTAAACAATTTCCATTGGTTAGTATTTATGATCATGATTTCTACCCTCTGAGACAGGATATTTTTATTGACTTCATACATAAATTACTGATCTCTTGTTTTACACTGTCTTTGACAATGATGTTGCCCAACTTATACAAACCATTGTTTTATCATAGGACCTGGATGCTTGCCAGGCAACAGTCTACAAAAGTCCATGAATAAAGAATGGCATGGATTCTCTTTGCCTGGCCACAGAAAGACACCAGACCTATACAAACAAATCCAAGACTGTAGATTGGTTTTAAGGATGCATACAACTAAAATTAGTATGGTAAGGATTTGTAATAAGTCATATTTATGACTACATATTAAATGTTTTAAAAGGGGGATGCCACATTTTAAAGTAGTCAAAATAATTTTAAAGTTGCAGTTGTATGTGCATATGCATGTGTGCACAAGTGTTGAAAGTGCCTTTTCTTTAGCTTAGTGAAGACTTATCTCAAGTGTTAAGCTGTAAATTCAATTGCTTCAAAAACTGTATTTTCTAGACAGTTGTTATTTTTCTTTATCCATAGAATACAGTTGCTCATCGAGGATCAGTACTCAGTTCTAAGAGCCAAGGGTTCAGTTTCTTTGGTCATTTCAATAATTTGTCTGTCTATTCTAATTTGCAAAACCTAACAGTAACAACACTATTTTTCTGTGCTATTATATTTTCTGAATTTTTGTTACAACACACTAGACCAATTTCATCACTCAGTAAATACTCATGAGTTACAGTTTGAAAAACAACACTATTATGTCCATAAGATACACTGAGAGTGATTTAAACAATTGTTAGAGAAGAGAGGTCTAACAAAGTATCTGAGTCTAGTGGGGAGTCAAAATGAGTCTCTCAGAGAATTGCATATACCTCGGAAACAGAAGATGTCCACAATATTAGAGTGAGAATTTGATGCACTCAATATAGTATACCAAAAAAAAATTGCCCCAAAAGAAATTGGAATGAATCAAGAGTGTGAATAGGTAATAGGGTGAATAAATAGAGTTAAAACTGATCTAGATCATGAAAATGGTGACCTCTACTGGAAAATATCAAAAGAAACCAGAGTCTCAAATCCTCTTTTTTTTCCTTCCTTCTTTCTTTCTTTCTTTCTTTCTTTCTTTCTTTCTTTCTTTCTTTCTTTCTTTCTTTCTTTCTTTCTTTCTTTCTTTCTTCCTTCCTTCCTTCCTTCCTTCCTTCCTTCCTTCCTTCCTTCCTTCCTTCCTTCCTTCCTTCCCTCCTTCTTCTCCCCCCTCCACCCTACCCCTCCTCTCCCCTTTTCCTTTTAGTTTGATTTCTTTATCTGGTATATGGAAAAAAGAAACATTTATACTTGCTTTAAAAGTAAACCTAGTATTCTTGCCTGCCAAAATATGAACCCTTATTAAGACTAATGTTCCACTTGATTTCTGCTCTTCTTCCTGGAGAACTTAGGCTTTTTTGGTGGGAAACTTTTCCTAAGAGAAAGTGTCACCCCAAATATTGACTCCATTCCTTCCTTCCTTCCTTCCTTCCTTCCTTCCTTCCTTCCTTCCTTCCTTCCTTCCTTCCTTCCTTCCTTCCTTTCCTTCCTTCCTTCCCTCCCTCCCTCCCTCCTTCCTTCCTTCCTCCCCTTCCCTTCCCTTCCCCTTCCTTCGCTCTTTTTTTGTTTTCTTTGCTTTCCTTTCTTCTTTCTTCCCCACGCCCTTTTGTTCCTTCCTTTTCTTTTTTGGATATATATAGACTTACTGAAATGCTAATCTGTGAAGGCATGCTATACTTTAGCAATCGGATTCCAGTAGAATCTTTATTTCCTTTATTTACTTACTTTCAACCTAAGTTGCTTTAAAAGGATGTCTCATCATTAATATCAAATATTTCCTATGACATGTTAAAAATTGCTATTTTCATTAAGGAATTCTCAGAGGAAAGATGTATCAATGCAAAATATCACATTCTTTTGGCATTTTAAAAGAAGTATTGTTATATTTGAGTTTACTTGTTCAGTTCTTGAAAGGTTTTTTATTTTCTTTTAAAAACTATTATTGCAATTAATAAATATAGTATGGGATAGAGTATGATAATTTGATACATATATCCATTAGGAAATGCTCAAATCAGAGTACTTAACATTTCCTTGTATTTAAGCATTAAAAAAATTTGGTATCAACCCTTTAATGCCTGGTGTTTCACTTTTGGAACATTTATAACAATGTGACACAGTAAATGTTTTTCCCTTTTAATTCTTTTTCTTTGAATTTTTCAAGGTACTGTATGTGTTTCATGCAAAAAATTTAAAAATCACCATCTTCAGCATAAATGGATCAGCACATAATAACCGTATGTATTCATGGGTAACAGCATGATAGTTCAGTGCACGCAGATCCTGAGCACTAATAAAACTAGGGTAATAATGTTTCCATCTCTGTTATTACTTTGTTTGGAGCTTTTAGCTACTCTCATCTAGTTACTCATTATGACAGCTTATTGTGAGCTCTAAGCCCCCACTCTTTTGTAGAATACAAGAACTTAAACTTTCTATCTAACTACATTTGGGTTCCTCATTATTCAGCCTGCCACGATTCCTCCCATACTTCCTAGTTTCCTGTAATCACTATTAAACATTGATTATGAGAGATAATGTGTGGTATTTGTCTTCTGGGTCTGACTTACTTTACTTAATAAACTGTCCTCCAGTTCCAACCATTTTGTTGCAATGATAGGAAATCATTTCTTTCTTTTTTTTTTTTGTCTTTTTGAGACAGGATATCACTGTGCAGTTCAGGCTGGCCTTAAACTCACTTTGTAGCTCAGGCTGGTCTCGAACTCACAACAATCCTCCTGCCTCAGCCTCCTGAGTGCTGGGATTACAGGCATGCGCCACCATGCCTGGCTGGAAATCATTTCTTTTTATTGATAAATAATACACTATTATATATATATATATACAAAACATTTCCTTTATACATCCATTTATGGGCATTCATAATGATTTTATATTTTAGCTATTGTGAATAATACCACAATAAACATAGGCATACAGGTACCACTATGTTTATTTCATTTTCTCTGGATATATACCCAGAAGTGGGATAGACCCAGGATACATCTGGGTTTTGGTGTTTTTTTTTTTTTTTTTTTGTATTTTGGGGAAGGGTCTACAGGGTGTACAGGGTAGATTGGACTCATAGTGATCCACCTGTTTACAGCCTCCCAAGAGCTGGGATTACAGGGGCACCCACCATGCCCCTTCAGACACTAGTCTCAATTATCATCTCAGCATGCCCCAGGGGCAGGCCAGCACAGCAGGCCTGGAGGATCAAACCCCAGGGCTGCTATGCCTTCTTGCAGGCACTTTTATCCGCTGAGCTATTTGGCCAGCCCTATATCTGTTTTTTTTTTTTTTTTTTTAATTTCATAAGAAGTCCCCTCACTGTTGTTCGTAGTGGCTGTACTAATTTATATGCTTCTCAACAGTGTATGGTAGCATACTCACATAATGATCTCTTCATACTGAAATAAAGGGACATATAGAGGCATTAAAATCATAACAAGTTGAAGAATCTGAGTGTTGGCTTTTGTTAAAAAGTAACCTTTCCTTCTGCTGTATAAAACGGTGGCCAAAGTACTGTACTATAAAGCTGCCATTGCAAAGGAAGCTCTGCAAACACTGCTACAAGATCCAACCCCTTTTTAATTTTTATCATGGAGACAAAAGTATGTTAAATGGTTACTGATGCTGGAATCAAATGCTCCCTCATGGAAATTTACTTGTAGAAGAGCTTACAAAAGTTTACATTGTTCTGAAACTAGAGTCCTTTGGGGGTGGGCATATGAGTCCTAAGAGTGACTTTTTTATGATAGAATGGACAGGAAATAGTTTGTAAACTGGGATTTGTGAACAAATCTAAGCAGTTGTCTTGCTGTTCAATCATCAGTGACAAAGCTTTAGGTCCATGGAGGTCTAAAATCATCTGTCTTTCTGATATCCAGGAAGAGCACGCTGAGCCCTGTGCAGCGTTCAACCCTCAGGTTGCAAGTATTTCATTTTGGGTTCTTGTTTCTTTGTGGCTGTCTTCAACTTTCCAAAACAGCTTTAATGAATTGCAGCTGGACTTTGTACTCTTCTCAGTGTAGGAGATGAGAAAAGTGATTTTGCTTATTGCCTTCACTTTTTATAAGCCAAAGTGTGAATGAACTATCAAAACCTTCTGAAATCTATTAAGTTGAGTTCTGTCGCCAGTAACATATTTTATGACTAAAAAAAATGGCTATGGGGAATTTTAATCAGGACATGGGTACTAAAAACATAACCCAGTCATTTAATTAGGAATCATACAGCTAAGTCTCAGACAATTTAAATTTTATGTTTTCTCTTGAGGTCTTAAGGTATTGATCATAAAATACTTATTTGGTAATGTTCAGCAGCGTGACTGCTCCTCAGCAGGAGGGGTAATCTTTCGGGGCTACTGTCCTTTCTTTAGAGATGAACAGAATATTCAACATGTTTAGTGAAAACTTAACATATTCAACAGTGAACAGAGTACAGTTTTAAGGACCTTCGTACTGTAGCTAAATCGTTTTTGTTATTTCCAAGAAATATTTATTTAATTTGGCATAGTGCTTAGCTCCATATTTTATTAATTAGCTTTATGTTTCATCCTAAACACTAAAATAGAAATCTTTCAAGTTACTATGGATTCCAAATGCATTTATAATTAAATACTAATATCATCTTTATTACTTTGGTGACTTAGGTGTTGATAAATTTGAGGATGTTTTAGAGAAGTGTATAGTGCCATACTTCAGCCTATTATAAAACCGTGCCACTTTTATTCTATTAAGAAATACCGTCCCTAAAGGTATATAGAAAACTTCCTTAGTATAGTGGTGGTGAATCTGTGGCATGCATGGTGCAGTGCGCTGTTTGCTATCATTGAAAGCTCTAAATGGTTTACCATCACTGCTACAAGATTGCAAAACATCAGATGTATTTCTCACATTAAAAATTAAGTTAGGAACATAAACAGCAAATGTTTATCATTTTAGAAGACCAGGTATCTGTCTAAATTCTAGGTCAAAAACAGCAGATTAGGGCTAAGTTAGATTTAAAAAAGTTTCTCCAAATATACAACAGATGGCAGTTTATAATTCCAGCTATGTTTAGCTATTCTAGAACAAAGCTCTAAACACCGTTGGGAATTTCCAATCAGAAAGGAAAAATACGAAAGTGAGGTAAAAGCTGCATATAAGAGATTTTTTAAAGTGCTGAAGCAAGAGTCAGGAAATCATATTTCCTAAGACATTGAGAAGACAGAAGTTCCTACACATATTCTGCTTTTGCTCATGTCCCTTCAGACACCAGACAGAGCAGCACAACCAAGCTGATCTTGTAGCTGCTCTCCTCGGATTTGCTAGGTACATGGGCATGAAGGATGAACTGAATTTCTCCCTCTTCCCAGGCTGCCCTTCTTTTCACCCTTGAGGTGATGCTGCCTCACCTTCCCCTTGTCTCGCCTCTTTGGGCAATTTAGAAAGGAAAATGGTATGCTATTTTCTTAATGTGGCTGATCTCATGCAAGAATTGAAACTTCTTGTACCTTCTTTGAGTATCAGAGGACAGTGGGATGATGAGAATCTAATTCTGCAACTTTTATGGCTAATAGCCAAGTCTTGGGTTCAAGCATGACTCTGTGCCGTGAATGAATATTCTCACAGCAACTCTTATGTGTTGCAGTGAGTCTTTATTTCACAAAATTTAGAATCTAGTTGTGGAATTATACAAATACCTAATTTAAAATTTAGAATTCTGTGTTTGTGATGAGAGGTAAAACCAAAGTCAAAACTGTATCAATTGAGTCAGATAAGGCAAAGTGAATGGCATATGCTGCAGGATACTAATCAGCTTTTCTTCTGGATGGTTAACAACCTAAGATCACAAGTCAGAGTTGGAGAAATAGAAGAGCCACAAGGCCATCCAACATTTTGGACCTAGCCTTTCAAGGTCAACCAAGACTCAGGACATAGGAGAACCTGTACTGCAATATCATGAGACTCAGGTGAGCTCCAAATTTTCTGAGCAAGGAGATTGTGGAGCCACAGAGGAAAGAGATTGAAGTTCTATAGTGTGCCTGGGGAGAGTCACATGAAGAGAAAACTTT
>PVKA01020472.1:27078-40409 GCA_004027165.1 Ctenomys sociabilis | reverse complement strand
GAAATAAAGGGAATAAGAATAGGTAAAGAAGAAGTTAAATTGTCACTATTTGAAGATGAGATGATACTTTACTTGGAAGACCCCAAAAATTCCACCAAAAAAGTACTAGAACTGATACAGAAATTCAGTAGCAGCAGGATACAAAATCAATACTCAAAAGTCAATAGCATTCCTCTACACAGACAACAAGCACACTGAAAGGGAAACAATAGAAACAATATCTTTTACAATAGCACCATGGAAAATGAAATATCTTGGAATTAATTTAACCAAGGAAGTCAAAGATCTTTTCATGGAAAATTACAACACACTAAGAAAAGAGATTATAGAGGATTTCAGAAAATGGAAAGATATTCCATGCTCCTGGATAGGAAGAACCAACATCGTGAAGATGGCCATACTTCCAAAATTGCTGTACAGATTTAATGCAATCCCTATCAAACTGCCACCAACATACTTCCCAAACCTAAAGAAATTGTTCCTAAAATTTATTTGGAACCACAAACGACCTAGAATAGCAAAGGCAATCTTGGCCAATAAAGACAAGGCAGGCGGCATCACAATTACTGACTTGAAATTATACTACAAAGCCGCTGTGATAAAATCAACATGGTACTGGCAACGAAATAGACCTGAGGATCAATGGAATAGATTAGAAGGTGCAGGATCATCTACAAACACATTCAGCCACCTGATCTTCAACAAAGGGGCCAAACATGCTTACTGGCAGAAAGATAGCTTCTTTAACAAATGGTGCTAGAAAACCTAGCTTTTGATCACCATGCCCTAAGTTAAAGTCAAAGTGGATTAAAGATCTAAACATTAAAACAGAAACAGTCAATCTCATGGTATCTTATTTCTTGCAGGCTACACCATGGTCCCCTTCAAGAGGATCTGCACCTCTCAAGGTCTTGTCTGCACCAGTGGGGTTTCTAATTCTCGCCTAAAAACAAAACACCATTTTTTAAAGAGGCTTTCTTGCACCTGCTTAGACAGATGCAGGGACTAGGGCTTGATACCCTGCATCCTGTGCTGGCCACCCCCTCCCCAGGGCATGCTGAGACTTTCTGTGGTGGCACACACCTGTAATGCCAGTGTTGGGGAGGCTGAAAACAGGAAGATCACTACAAATTCTATCTCTGTGGTGAGACCCAGAGACCCTATACTAAATACATTCTTCATAATAATAATAATAATAAAGAGGCTATCTTTCCTTGATAGACAAAAAGTTTCAATAGAGAAGGAAGACAACTAGCTGAAGGCTCCAGAGCTGAACACAGGCAGAGCCTGGACTGAGGTCTGACTCTGCAAGGTCAGATGTGGCCCAGTAGTGCAAGAATTTGTTCACAGGCCTGACTGCCCTGTGGGAGTGCGGCACACCTTGGGTCCTGTGACTGATGGTGCTGGATTTTCCTTATCCCTGAAGCTGTGGATGAGAGAATGTCCCCAGGGGGCATGGAGCAAGAACCTTCATAGCTGCATCTCACAGGAGATGCTGTGTCAATGGATTGCTGAGGACCAGGATTGCTTGGGCTCAGAGGTCAAAGATGCATTTAACAGCAAGCTACCCATCCTCTTCAAAGTGCTCTCAGTGGAAACAATCCTGTCCACCAGGCACACCCCAACAAAACACAGGGTCTCAGCATGGTGCAGAAAGCAGCATAGAGATAAGCTTGTTTCACAGCCTTCCTATGAATTTTCTATCAGGTTAAAATAGTTTTTCTATCCTTCTACAATAATGATGAGGCACAATCTGTGAGTACTGCTACTTGGGTGAAGACCTGCAGATGGGCATGCACATTCAGACAGGTGGGTTTTAATGCATGGCAACCTTCTAATGGATTTGGGTTGGCATGCATGACCCTGAAAACCACCTGTCTTAGGAACTTTTCTCATTGGTAAAACAAAATGCCCAACACCTCTGGTTAAAGGGAAAAAGGTTCATCTTGGCTCATGGTTTGTAGACATTTGAGTTTATAGTCAGCTGGCTCCAAGACATAGGCTAGAGCAGCAGAGAGGCTCACAAAAGGAGAAGGAGTCCATGGACTGGCAGGAAGGAGGCAGCAAAGCAGTGAAGCAAGCAACTTTTCTTGTCATTTTATATCTCATCCTGGATACTCACCCTTTGGATGGTGGCATCCACACCCAGTTCTGGGGCGCCCTTAATTCTAGGATCACACACCCAGTCCAGTACATTTGAAACCCCCATCTATGACTGCATGAGATATTGGGAAACATCTAGATATAAACTACAATATAACTTTAGTAATTATGAATCACATTGATGTTACTTGGTTTTTATCTGATTTAAGTATTTTATTATGGTTTAATAATGCATCAGAAGGCACTTATGTTTCCCAGTGCCAAAGACTATTTTGGTGGTACATAGCTAGATTACTTAGCAAACTTCCCTTCTTTTAGATGTATCTTTGAGTCAGGTTTCATATCAAAATAATACATGCAGAAGTGATAGCACCATTTTGAGTGTTAGAGTGTAAACTTCCAGAGTGATTTTCTTTTGCTATTTGGTAACTGAGTGAACAGGACTCTGTTGTGCTAGAGAAGACAAAACCATAGATGTAAGGATCTGCATCTCTCTTCCAATCAGCTATGGTTGTACTGTGATATGAACAGAAATGAAATCAGAGTTCAGTTCTATTAAAGGGAGATTTTGGAATTGTCTGTACATTGATTATTATGCACTAATCAATGCAGAATACATATGGAAGTAATATCTTCAGTAAACATTGCACAGTGTCCTGTCAGTGATTACACTCTATAGCCAACATCTATTGCACTCTATAGCCCATGTCTTTCCATTTTGGACAAGATTACAAACCAGTTTAATCCCAGTGAACCTAGCTTTAATGACACATTTGTGTACACCTGATCTGCATTATATGGACAAGGGGCAGCCCTATGACCCTTACTTGTTCCTTAGTTGAGAGATGTACCTTTGCACTGGCTTAGGTTTAATTGAATGTTATTACAATTGTGTGTCTGGGTTACAACTCTGGCTGTTCTTTGGGAAAGTGATAAACTAAGTGTAGTTAATTTAAAGTACTGTTCTTTCTTTGAGACGTTCCTTCTGTTACAGTTTATATCTAGGTTTCCTTTATAGTCTGATGCACTCTTCAATGGGGCTTTGGGGAAATGACAGGATCATGGATGTGTGGATGGATTAGTCTGTGGATGGCTTTGTCCCTGGGTGATGAGGGAGTGAAGCCTGGCAAGAGGGTTGGTCACCATGGCCTGGAGAGGACATGTGTACATGTATCAGCTGCCATGATGGCTCTCTGCTTTCCTGCCATACCATGAGCAAGCCTCCTCTCTCATTCCTCTTTTGCCAAATCGCCCTGCTTTGGGCGATTTTCCCTGTATAAATTGTGAGGGAAAATAAACATGTCTTCCTTTAAATTATGATTGTCAGGTTTTTTTGTCCCAGCAATAAGAAAATAACTAAAATATCTTTTTTTTAATATCCTGTTTTACCTGTTTCTCAAAAAGTATACTGTATATTGCCTAACATTTTCTTATCTGCCCTTTAAAAATTTTCTATGCAGACCAACAATAAAGACATACAATAGTAGTTTTTCTCTTACCATTTGGAGCACTGGGGTGGGCTCTTTTTAGATTGTAATATCTCGTTACAAGAGATATTGTTCATTGGTTCGATGTTATGAAAAAAGCCTTATAGAAATCTCATGCTTTAGCTTATTCTTATATTTATAATACATAATTTATTTCAAAGCATTAGAGTCACCTATATCTAGCTGTAAAATGACTTTCTAGTAATATTTTTCTAAGTTCTTGCATTTATACATGTTAGTAGATGATAACGGTCACAAATGTCTAGAAAACCTTCCTCAGTTTCTATAGGAGATAAGCTATAGTGTGCTACAGCACACCTATAGAGCTGTTGCAGGTGAAGTGTGTCAGACTGAAACAAAGGAGGAAGAACTGAAAAGGAAGTGGTGAATAGTCTATGGCCGAAAAGGAAGAGTTTCAAGAATTTGGAGACTGATTGGATCAGAAATGGGCTGTGAAAATATTGTTAAGAAATCAAACAATAGCAAATGCTGCAGAAAAGGAAACACTTCTACGTTGTTGGTGGGAATGTAAATCCAGTATGGAAATCAGTGGGGAGATTTCCTCACCTCATTGGGCTAAAAACAGAAATTCCATTTGGCTTAGCTCTTCTTACTCTAACTATCTTTCTGGAAGAGTTAAAGACAATATAATGCAGTGACACATGCACACTCATGTTTATAGTTGCACAATTCATAGTAACAGGTAAAACTTCCAAGCACCCATATGTCTATCCATATGTGAAAGGATAAAGAAAATTGATGTTTATACACAATGAAGTGCTATTCTGCCATAAAGAAAGACAAATTTGTGTCACTCTATGAAAAGGAATGCACCTCAGACCATAATGTTCAGTAAAGCAAATCAGACACACAAATATTTCATGGTCTCTTTTATCTAAGAAATCCAAATGTAAACAAAGAGGAAAATAAAAGGCAGATCATAGGAGAGAGAGAGGGAAAGAGAGAGAGAGAGAGAGAGAGAGAGAGAGAGAGAGAGAGAGAGAGATCTTTCACAAAGGTGAGAAGGATGATGAGATGGAGAGACAAGGTAGGTATGGGAGGGTGAAAAAGAATTAAGCTAAGTTATATGCCAAATCCCTATCAAGAATGTAATTATGTACTTCATACATGTACTAATTAATAATAAAATACCATATTGTGCATATTTGAGGAAATTAGAATGCAAATAGAGAAAGATAAATATTAAGTAAGAAAAATAGAAGACCCTTAGAACACTTCCAGGATTCAACTTCATGGATAAGAAAGAGGCAGAAAGAAGTGACACTGCTGAGGGATGTGGAGTGAGATAGCCACACAGTCAGCGCCTGCGGATCAGAAGCATGTCAGGAAGGAACTAAAATGGAAGGGTTGGATCAAACAACTATTCATCCTTTTGTCTTCCTTCATCAGATTAAAAGGCCTGAGAATCTGGGGAAACAGAAATAGCCAAGAAGGAAAAGGAAGATCAGAAGGACCAAAACTCTGGAGAACCAGGAGCTGACTGAAGGAGCAAAGTGGTGGAAGAGACAAGAGGTTACAGGGTTCAGCTCCATTGTGGGGACAGCTGTGAGGTAGATAAGGCAGAACGTGGGAAAGGGAGTGCATAATCCAGCTTTGGGGAGGAAGGAAGATGCTCCCTGAGAGCCATGTTTCAGTGGTTTCATTGGAGAGTTAAGCATGTAGATGGATGTCCCAGATGATGGATCAAGGTGAAATCGCATGTGGATCAGGAAAGCCCCACCATGGAGCCAGAGAGAAAGGTGGGAGTGAAGCTGTTGCAATATTTGTTGAGAGTTCTTTCAGAGTTTGAGCTGATATTTAAGCTAGAAGGTCTGTGATCTCTTTTTGTGGCTTTCCACCATTTTTGGCATGATTTACAATTGAGGGTATAGAAGCCAGATTATCTGGTAATATTTTGGGCCCCAGAGTGGCCTCCATTTTTCACTGGGTCTCTCAGTGGCCTCAGTTTTTTTCTACTGCACCACTGTTTCTCTCAGGATCTGTTGGAATCTGAGTTACTGGAACTTTGAGAAAGAGGAATGGATTTGTACCTGAGAATCTTTATTGCAACAAGTAAGGTGATAAGTAATAGAAGTGTAAGTAATGGCTTCAAAGGATAAGTAGGGTCTAGAACTGTCAATATGGCTAACATTGTACTGGTGGCTTTTGTACCAGATGGATGCTCAATCTGTCAGGCTACTCTGAGTTAAGAGCTGATATTAGACAGTCTGGCTTGATGGTGAATTAAACCCATGTAAGGCCAACTCTTGGCTTGTTTCACTACTGATTTCCAACTTCTCTCTTAACAGTTTTGTGTCTTTCATATATGCCTCTTGCATTAAAAAAGCTACACATTCACATTATCATGCTAGGTTTTAATGTGTGGCTTCAGGATGACATGATCTTTAAAGTTTTAAAAACTTAAGTATAATATCATGTATGCACCTTGTACAATACCAAAACAGTATGAAAACAGTTTGCAATGTATTAATTTATCAAATCTGTCTTGTTATGGTGTCTTAAAACTGATTGATATTTGTACTTCAATAAAATAAAAAATAAATTAAAAAAAGTTTTGAAAACTGTCTTCCATTTCCTTCTCTTCTTTATCCATTCTCCTTTTAATTTTTATCTTGGTACCATTGTAGAATAGGTATTCTTTTACATAAACATTCCTTATATTCCAGTTTACTCCTACATATGACAATTTCTTCATAATCTGGTATTAAGGGTATTCAGGATAATTTATAGAGATACTAAAGTGTCTACTATGCATTTCTAATTGAAAAATGTTATTTGATTTTTACTAAAAGAAATACCTTGATTAGGATATTGGTAGGTTTTGTAATTGTAGAGCAGGAGGAAAAATGACATCTACTACTATGAGTAACCTGCTTTTGTAACCACACAAAACAGAACATAGAAATAAATAGATGCCAGATTCTTTCCTTTTAGAAACTTTGTAAAAAATTTCCTATAAGAGAATATTTACTAGGTACCATTGCTATTCTGAAGAAATAAGATCATCTACAATAGTGAGAAATAAACTTGATAACTGGTAAAATATGGAAAACATATCATTGCTAAACCCTCTTCCTTGCTTCTCCTTACTTATTTTTTCCCTGACCTTGATATGTGACACCCTAACTCTGCCTCTACAGAATATAGAAACACTTACTAATTTTTGGTCTAGTTGAGGGTAGTTATTGTCTTCAACTTTCAATATTTCTCACAGTGGGCCTCCCTGTGCCCATTCTTTAGCCTCTCCAGAGGAATCAGATAGCTTGTGAAACTGAGCAGCCAATATAGAAGGAATAAATCCTATAAAAGTGGGAAGTGATATTTTCTGCTTTACCATATGCCAACTCTGACAGAGTACTTTTAAGTAATGAGAATTTCAAATGTGACCATTATTCCCATCCTTCATTTGTAAATAATTAAGTGCTGGTTGTTAAAACACATATACTTGATTGCTTGGAAAGTGGATCATTATCAAAAGGAAGTAGGATCCAGAGATGGATATAGCAGGAAGGAATAAAGGATGAAAGAAAGGAATTAGCATTTGTTTTATACATGTATCAACTCCACACAAGGAAAGTAACATTATGTACTGCAAATATGTACCAAAAAAAGCAGGGATGGAAGGATGTGTATGTGGGGGGAGTAGGAGAGGGTGAAAAAAGGAATGAAGATGTGCTAGATGTATGTACCAACTTCTCACAAGAAATGTGAAGGTTTCACACTATATTCAAGTGCTAATAAAGTACAAAACAAATTTGGATTATAAGTATCTGATCATATTTGAATATTCAGGTGGTGTGAGTTTTTTCATGTTGTGTCTTTACCTTGATAGGTTTTTTGTTTGTTTGTTTTTGAACTCGGAGCCTCCAGCTTGCCAGGCAAGCACTGTATCATTGAGCCACATCCCCACCTAACTTGATCATTTTCGATGTAGAACTTTTCATAGTGCTTGGTTAAGTAGATGCTTATGTTTCTAATAATATGAATGATGAGTTTGGTGGTTTGATTTTTGATTTTTTGTGAATACTAACACACATGCCCCTATAAGTCTTAACATTTCACATACATAAATGTATCATTATAAAGTTCAAAGCACTCTTAATAAAACAGAATGTGTTTTCCAGTGTGTAAAATAAACTATGTGTTTGTAGTTGTTCAACTGAAGCTATGTGGTAATGTCTCCAGTCAGTCTTCACCATCACAAGTAAAGAGATGCTACTGGCATCTAATGAGTGGAGGCAGAGATGTTGCTAAACAACCATAATGTATAGCTTATGTCTCACAACTCAAAGTGCCAGTGGTGCAGAGGTCTGAGACATCATCTACAGAAGTCAGATTGGGACTGCCTTCTCATGTTGGAGAGCAAAGCATCTCCAAAGCACTTCTGAGGCTAGCAAAGATCAATGCAGACATTTGGGAAGTCTTTGAGAACAACAACATATCCTCTACTTTTTTTATAATGTCTGTTATCATAGTGTCTGTTTTCTAGGATCTTTAATGCATAGAATGTCATGTAATTTATAGATTATTTCTGTGGTGTGAAAATGAAAGACTTTACTAAGTGTACTCTTAAAACAGATATGAAATGACACAGAAATCTTAGTCATTACCCTGAATTTACATAAGTGATTAGTGATCCTGTTGACTATTCTGATTTTAGGAACAGAACGTAGAGACAGATTTTTTTGTTTTGCTAGTAGAAAAAGAGGGTAATTATGTTACTGTACAAAATATTCTGTTTGTTCTTGTATTTCCTCAGTAATATGAAAAATCCCATGGGAATAATTTTACCATTATATTACTTGGCATTGAATAATCTCATATAATCATTTAAGAACACTTTTATGCCCATGTAAAATTAAATTTAATGTCAATTTCAAATTTTCACTTAGTATTAATCATGGTGTGCAAAGGAGGTAAGTCTCAACTTCATCCTATAAATTCTGCTAATTAGCAGAACATAGCATAAATTTTGCATATTTTCCCAGTGCAACTTCTTAGTTGTGCCTCCACTTTTAGATGTTGAATAATACATAAAAGAATGACAGAATGTCATTAGCTAGGACACAGAGTTAAATGAGAAATGAAGCAAACATTAATGGCTAATGATTATGGTGTTGGCTCTGGATGGCGGTGTCAGTGATTTTCAGAATAGTTAACTCAGTGGAAGAACCCAATGGCATAGTTGGAGTAAAGATCTGAGACCTCAAAGCTCTAACCAGGAGACTGTTAATAGTGTAATTTTTTTTAGTACTTAAGATTATTTATTTTAAATGAAAGCTACAGCCTATATCATTGTATATACACACTGATCTCTCACAATAGGTCTTATGATTTTCAACAAATTTTACAGAATTTTAAAAACAAATGTATAGGAGAAAATTACAAAGGCATCCACTTGCCGTAGCGTCTTGCCCATGTGTCAATCAAGGGTTTTCTGAAATTCAGCGTTTGCAGACTGGAATAAGGGCTGCTGTTAGCACACCTGCTGAGTTTCTGCCAGATCATCTAGCGTTGTGGGTGCTGCAGGGAGGTAAGGCAGCTTCATACGTAATTTTGGGGGTTAAAAATTTTATTGGGATAAATTCTGGAGTAATTCTGGGGGACTGAAAATGGCCCAGCAGTGGAAAGGAAGGACCGTCACTGAAAAATAACCAAATAAATATGGAGGAGGGCCTCATAGGAATTTTTTGCACAGTGGAAGATAATAAGAAAGCTAAGAAAAAGCTTAAGAGGATAAGAAAAATCAGATGATCCTACGGAAGCATTTCAAGCTATTTTATTTCATTGAATGGCTAGGAAACAAGTTAGTATCAAAGCTACTGGCATTACCCACTGAAATAGTATATTGAAAATGGGTAAATTATTTGTAAGCACTTATATTTTAACATCTATTCTTAATTCTGGCTTTATAGTAAAAATTACTAAGGGGTTTTGAATATGAATAGCCCTACCCTCAACCCCAGAAGTTTGATTCAATTAACTTGGGAAATTGCATCTAATAAGGCAAAAAAGAAAAAAGTAAAAGAAAAAGAAAAACCTCCCTGGATGTTCTCAAATGTAGAAAACTACAAATACAAAGGAGATAAAATATCTGATGGGATCTTATGAACTTCATCATATAAGACTATGTGGTGTCTGTTTCATGTTAATGCTTACTTCACAGGACTGATGCTTTATAATAAAACTGGTGACATTTAGGTCTATATTCTACTGTTTGGGAAAAAAAAGTTCAATAACATTTTGCTCTTGGTCTCCAGCCTTTATCTCATGGAACCTGGGTGACCTACGCCAGAGTCGATGACAGAACAGAACAATAAAGCTTCATTAATGCCAGTCCTGAGTTTACTGACTACACATTAGAAGATGCCCTTGGCTAATGTATTGATGAGGTAACAAATTAGAGCTAAGCATAAATAGGAACGAACTGAAAGCCAACTTAAAAACCAAGTGATTAATAGTTAGGATATCTATATAATGCAAATGCATCAATTGAGTTCTTGTGACAGAAAATGACTTCAGGAATTGAAAAGATAATTGTGGTCAACTGAGAACCAGAATGAGAGCTGGCCAGACAGCTCAGAGGACTAACATGCCCGCTTAGGCAGAGAGCAGCAGCAGGACTTCGATCCCTGGTGTGCTGTGCCTGCCCTGCCCCTGGGCTTGCTGAGACAAGGATTGAGACTGGGTATGGTGTGCCAGCCCATAATCCCAGCCTTGGGAGGCTGAAGGTAGGAGAATCACTAGGAATCTACATAGTGAGACCTTGTAGACCCTGCCTTAAATACATAAAAACAACAACAAAAAAGAAAGCTCACAAACCAGAATGAGTCCTGAGGCCTTATCAGTGGCAAAATATTCACTATTCGGTTTTAGGGAGTGCCCCCCCCCACTATGGAAATCATGCTTTATAGGATAAACAAATATTGAAATCTTGATTTATGAGAGATAAACTACCATCTTGTGGGCGTGGGCTGAAGAAGATGATCGGTTTATGTATGTAACACAGGGAATATTGAATATTGACAAGAAACTGGAGGATAGGCCAGTGGTTTTTTGTTCTTTTTTTTTTTTTTTTTTTTTTTTTTTTTTTTTTTTTTTTGCAGAACCAGGGAGATTGAACTCAGGCCCCTGAACTTGCCAGGGAAGTGCTTATTCCACTGAGCCATCTCCCCAGCCCCACCAATGGTTATTTTGGTAGTAAGTTTCACTTTGGTCCTCTGCTAGTCTAAATCTTTGATAAGTTTGGCTTTAATGATTGTTCCTAGATGTGAGCTAAGATAGGTGAAACAATACATTTGTTACTTTAATGGGGATGTACTTAGAAATACCGATTATTTGATGAAATTATATTCTTGAAGGGAAATTTAGGACTAATTTTTTATGTATTTAGTACAAGGTCTACAGGATCTACAGGGTCTCACTACACAGATGGCATTCAGATGCCATTCGTACTCATAGTGATCCTCCTGTTTTCAGCCTCCCAAGCACTGGGATTACAGGCGTGTGCCACTATGCCCAGTCTCAGCCACCATCTCAGCATGCCCTGGGGACAGAGCTGGCACAGCATACTGGGAATGGAGCCCCAGTCCCTGAGACTGCCTAAGCAGACACTTTAGCTTGTTGAACTATCTGGCAGGCCCTAGGACTAATTTTGATCAGACCAAACAATGTATCATGATGGATGGAACATTCTTTAGTTATTACTGTCCTTGCTGTCATATACACCTTGATAGGTTTGCTGTTATTTTTCCTAACATGTCTACCATGTAATTTATTAAAGGTAACAATGGAAAATTTTAAAATTGTGCAGTATAAGAATTTTCTAGTTGCTGGTAGCCATTTGAGTCCTTACATTAAATTGTCACCTTTCCTTAATTGCTAACATGATCAATTAGGAATAGAAAACTTTGGAAAAATCCACAAAGATTTTATCAGCAGTAGAGATGGAGAGTAGAGGGTTTATGAAAAGCACATCTGAATGGCATCTGAGTAATTTCCCCAAATGTGCACTGAAGGCTTTGGAGCAAAGCGAGCAGTGAATACAAGCCAAATCTTACTCCTGCTAATGGGTTTGAGAAATACACCGTGGAGTGAAACCATGACATAAAACATTAGTGAGATATTTTAAAATAAAAAGAATGGTCACATCCCCTATTCAGGAAAGCATGATGACAATGAGTTCTCACACAGACAACTGATATAAAGTAAGCTGGAGTAAATTTCCCAGCGGAAACTTTTCCTGAAGGATAAGTCTACATGTCATGGACTTTTGAATTTGCTCAGCTTTGGTTTGGTGATTCTACTTCTAGAATATCCTATTGGAATAATCATATTACTGATTAGTGATGTGTTTATGAAGATCCTTTCAACAGTGTTATTATAACAAAAATTGGGCTGAGGTTAATTATTTAATAATGGGGTATAGTTGAATTCATTAGGATAATCCATACAACAGAATTCCATGCAGTAATTCAAGATGATGAATAAACTCATGTATGTTGGTTTTAGACAGTGTTAGCAATACATTGCTAATGGGAAAATTAAGTTGCAAAATATTTATATTTGAAGAAATATTTGTTTATGCAAAGAAAATGAAGTCTTGAGCAATAGCTTCTTGTTAACAATCTTTATTTTTTTCTCAGTGGGAATAAATATGATTTCCTTCTCTTAAATTTTTTCTATGAATTTTAATAACTTGTGTGACATAATATTAATGAAAAATTTAATTGGCAGGGTGCAATACTTTATTTTTTATAGAAGATTCACATTGTGTTTGTTATAGCTTGGGAGAGTCTGAAGCAAATACTTTTGGCCATATGGGATGCATTTCATATGTAACTATAATCCATTAAAATTTTATGTCTATAATATGTTAGTTGTAGAGGCAAGAGCACACACAGGACACAATTAGAGGGAATGAAATGAAAATAAATAATACACTGTGAATCCTGTAGGTGACACAGTTTGCATCAATAGATTAACAGAGCAGGAATTTAAAGTGGTGTGGAGAGTCAGATTATTCTGCCTTTATAAATGGAGTGAAAGGGGTGCGGCCTTTAAGGGTGAGAGCATTGGTTTTAACAGAATAAAGAAGGATTTGGTTGGATGCTGAGAGCAATGATTCATGAGAGAAGAACTGAAGATCTTGGTGTGATCAGACATTTTTTTTTTTCATTACAAATAGGAGACAAGGTTCAGTGAATGCTGAACTTGGAAGAATTCACAGCTGCAAAATCAACAATAGAAGAGGAGTCAAGAAAACTCCTTATCATGGTTTCTTGATCAGTGGAGAAATGAGCTGTAAGTAGCATTTTAATAAAATTATTATACATAAGAAGAATTAAATGAAGAGAGTGTCAGTGGAAACCTACTAGTACCTCTTAGACTCAGGGTGAGGAAAGCCAATCCATGAAGGAAGCATCAGCAGTACTCATGTTCCAAAGAAGGGAGACTGGAAAGATCCATGTATTGTCAAAGTAGGAGACTGAAATCATGGGAAACCATTCTGGAAAAAGTCAGTGAGGATCATGGAGAACAGTGGCCCTTGATGTGAGGAGGAATAGAACACATAGTAGGTTCTGAGAGACTAACATGGCCCATTGCTCCACTATGGCTGCTTGGGATGCTTTGGTGGATGCCACTTAAGAGAGCTCTTTGTTTTTTTTTTTTTTTTTTTTTTTTTTTTTTTTTTTTTTTTTTTTTTTTTTTTTTTTTTTT
>PVKA01020472.1:0-26978 GCA_004027165.1 Ctenomys sociabilis | reverse complement strand
AGTGATCTTCCTGTTTCAGCCTCCCCAGTCCTGCAATTAGAGACATGCGCCACCACATGGCATACAGTATCAGGGATCGAACCTAGGTCCTTTAACTCATTGAGCAGAATCTTAGACCACTGAGCTATCTCCTCAGCCCCAAGAGAGCTCTTTGATCTGTGTTTTGTGTTACTGTCTCAAATCCCGAAGCATCCTTCATGAATTATTCTTCATTCTAGATGTTATAATTTGGTTATTTGGGCCATACTATTGGATGCAATGTCTTTAATTACCATTTTTAACTTGACTCTCATGTCCTATGGGGAGTGGACATACATAAGTGCCTCATCGTCATTCTTTCCCTTCCCTTCCCTTTCTTTTCCCTCCTCTCCCTTCCCTATTCCCTCTTCCATTTCTTAGCCTCATGCATGCTGTGGGTTTTCAGTCTTTGCTTTTTTTTTTTTTAGAAATATGGCATTTTTGTAAAGTAGTTATTTCATTATTTGCCCCTCATTTGGGGATTGTGTAATGTTTTTTATTGATTAAATTAAGGTTATTATCTGTGAATAGCTCAGTAACACAGCTCCTACCTGGCTAGGGTGAAGTTCTGAGTTCAGTTCCCAGTATCTAGATAGATGGATAGATAGATAGATAGATAGATAGATAGATAGATAGATAGATAGATAGATAAAATTATTCCCTCTATTTGACAAGAGCTCCTAGAAAGGGTGTTGTGTTTTTCTCAGGGCAATAATGGGGTGAATATGACATTGGTGTAATTTATTGTACATATTTCTTTTTCTTTGTAGTACTGAGGATTAAACTTGAGACCTTGTGCTTGCCACAGAGGTGGATATATATATATATATATATATATATATATATATATATATATATATATATATATATATATTCCTCTGAGCTATATCTCTGGCCACTGTGCGTACTTATTTCTGTACTATTTACTTCTGAATATAGATACTCATATAATTTAAATCCAACAGAGCACAAGTTTGATTTTAGCCTTCTCCCTTTTATTATTTGTATCTTACTTCTCTGACAGTGAGAAACCTGGCTGTCATTTGCCATTATATGTATAGCATATATACTATATTATATATAATATATATTTACATATAATACATATATGTAATATTTTAACCATAGTATACATGTATTTTTTGAAATTACTAATACATATAATTTATATTTCTATGAGAAACAAATTTACAAACTACAGTGGAGTTTTCATGTATGACTCTTTGTCTTTAGATTTATACTCTGTAGTCAAAATTTTATTTTCTACAATTTTTTAGTTCTTTCACCCAATCTCTTTCACTATAGTTCCATTATCTATTGAAGTTAAGTTAAAAAGCTGGGCATGGTGGCACTCACCTGTCATCTCAAATAGTGGGGAAATTGAGGCATGAGGTTGGGGACATTAAAACCAGCTTGGGAAGCAGGGCAAGGTCCTGTATCAACTGAGTAAATTAAATTTCAGTTAATTCATCACATTTCAAGTTTAGTTTTATATTTCCTCCACATCTGGTTGTTTAAAACTTTCATATAAGGTTTGATCTCTGTAGTGTATAGTTTCATGGTTCATGGTTGTGTACTCATTTGGAGAGCTGTATAACCACCAAAATCTTGATAGAAAACAGTTCTAGCACCTCAAAAACTTCTCTTCTGCTCTTTTATAGTCACATTAGCCTTCAATTGCTACTTAATACTATACATTGATGTCTGGAGACTGCTATGACTTTCTTTTGGCTGTACTGGGGATTGAACTCAGGCCCTTGCTCCTGCCAGTGGCTTATTCCACTGAGCCATCACCCTGGCCCCTGCTATAATTTTATTCCATAAATTATGATGTTTTGTTTTCATTTCATTAATTAAAAGTATTTTAAATTTTTTGAGATTCTTTTTGTTGTTCCTTTGGATTTTTAGAAGTATCTTTTAAGTAATTCACTATTTTAGAATTTTCCTGATATTATTGATTTCTAATTTAATTCCCTTATGATTTGAGAACATGTTTATTGCTATTTTGATTCTTTTGAATCTGTTGACTTTTTTTGTTTTTTAATAATTTTACTGAGAAACAAATATCAGTGAGACGGTTTCACAACCAATTACTAGCACATTTTCAAGAATTAATACATTGCATATTGTTGTGATAGTGGTTATTCATTGCACAAGATGCAGACATGATATCCTGTCTCAAACACTATTATAAGAAAACTCTCTATTCACTGAATTGAGAAAATAGAGCTGTATAACTATCCTAACTATTTGGAGTACACAGATACAAAGGCTCATTCATTTCTATCCCACTTTTTTGGTTAGTTTTGTCAGAGATAGGCATTCCATTGTCATTTAAATATTGTTCATACTTGAATTCAGCAGAATCTCCCAATATAGTCCAGTGATCCATAATAGTAGTGGGTTTTCCATAAAACTGGCAATGTCCAAAGTTGTTGACTTGAGCTTTTTACAGCTCAGCATATTGATGTGACTTTATTTTTATACTTCATTTTTGTACTTTTTTGCTGGATGGTTAAGACCAAGGTAAAGCAAGACCTATATATAAATATATATAACTTTTGTAACTGATAAGGTCAGTCAAATTCCCTCAGGATTTAACCTGAAACACTGTACTGCAGTTTTGAGATCCTTTGTGTCAGCCATGTGGATGAGTCATGGCCATTGCTTGACCAATTTGCTCTCTGTGAAAGCCTGAGAGAAAGTTTTCTCTCCATGTGACTCTCCTTAGGAACATTCTACATCATCAGTCACATTCCTCTGTGACCCCATAATCTCCTTGATCAGAAAATTTGGGACACCACTGAGTTACATAATGTATAGGCTCTCCTATGTCCTAAGTCCTCACTGACCTTGAAAAGCTAGGACAAAAATGTTGGCTGTCCTTGCAGCCCTTCTTTTTCTCTGATTTGTAGTCTTCAAACTTATGCTGTTAACCCTCCAAAAGAGAAGCTTATTATTACCCTACAACATATGCAGTTGGGTTTAACTTAATTGTCTAAATATCTTCCATCTTGGGCGTAACATGGAACAAGTATTTTCCATCAAGTATTGATATGTTAAACTTTAAGTCCCTGCAGAATATGAAGACAAAAACTAAAAAAATAAAAATAATTTGAAAAAATATGAATGAAAAATTTCATAATTTACACAGAAATTAAGAAATCTAACCATATACAGCATTGTACCAGGATTGTCCTGTGACTTTTTTTTCCTGCCTCTTGTTTTCATTTATTGCCGCCCCTTTTTTTAAACAAACACCTATGTGGGAGACAGTATGGCAGTAATTGGTATGTTGTGACAAGCAGTATGTATTTAGAAGACCAGAATGAAAGACATTCCAAGCATGACCCTACCATTGCACATTGTTCTCTTCAGTGCAGTTGCTTAGTTCAGTTATCAGCATACATAGTTAGCAAGGGTGAGAATCCTACCAATTAACTGCTAGTTTCAAAAACATGCTCCAGATTCTCAGGATCCTTGCCTTACCCATCTTGTACATATGAAAGTATGGCTTTGCCCTTGTCATGTTTCCTTGCTTTTCTCCTTGCCATCTCCTTATTGTCCAATCCTTAGGCTCTTGCTTTCCTTTTAATTGTGTTATCTGTTGACATTTTGGATCATTATTGTAATACTATCTGCATTGATGGCTATGTCATGTACATCTGAAAATAATTTGTGTATGTTGCTGATAGAGAATGAATTATTCTTTAAATGTCGATTATATTAATATAGTTGAAACTACTGTTCAGCTCATATATTCTGTTTTCTAAATATTCTATCAATCCCTAAAATAGTAGTATTCATAATTAGTGATTTATCAATTTTGTCACTTTTTGTTTATATAATTAGAAGTTCCTTGTTACACATACAATTGAGACTTAAATTTCTATCTTGATTTGATATGGCTCTCTTCCTGATTACATTCCTTACTATATAAAAACATTTTGTCTCATACTACCATAAATATTGCTGCTTTGTTCTGGCTAATATTAGTAAGATGCATCATTTTCTATTCTTTAGTAAGTGTCTTCATGTATCAAGCATGTTGTTTGTATTTAAAAATCAAGCCTTATTATATAATTTGAAATTTTCTGTCCTTTAATTGATGCTTTATATCATTCACATTTTTGTGTTTATTGATGTAGTTAGATTAAAATCTATTTGATATTTTAATTCATTTGTATTTTATCTTTATATCATTGGATTAAATCTATCATGTTAGCAGTTTTCTTGTTGTTCTATCTGTTTTTTGTGTTTTCCTCTCTTTGCGAGGAGGTTTTAGTTTTAATTAATGATAATTTACTGCTCATTTATTACCTACAGCTCCTTGTTTAAGTGTCTTAGTGCTTACTTAGAATTTACATTCCAGGAACCTGTTACTACATTTTTTTTTCTGTATTTAATACAGGGTCTACAGTGTGTACAGGGTCTCACTATGCAGACAGAACTCACAGTGATTCTCCTGTTTTCAGCCTCCCAAGCACTGGGATTACACGTGGGCACCATCATATCCAATCTCAACCTTTTCTCAGCATGCCCAAGGGCAGGGCAGGCAAAGCATGCTAGGGATTGAACCCCAGTTGCTGTTCTCTGCTGAAGCAGTGTTTTAGTCTGCTGAGCTATCTGGCTGGCCTTTTGTTACTATATTTTATCTTCAAATAACATCTACTTTATATGCAATAAAGGTTTTTAGAACAGTTCATTTCCAGTTCCTCCCTCACACACTTTGTGCCACTGTCTTCGTATTTTTTACTTTTGCATATACTATACATGCATGATACATTGCTACCATTTTTGATTCAATTAGTCTTATGAATACAGATTAGAAAAAAAGTGATATGTTTCTACTTTTGTTTGTTCCATTATCTTTCATGATTGTATGCATGACAAGTATTTCTGTTAAGCATTTTATTTCTTCTACCCAAAAAGCTTTTTTTTAATGCTTCTTTCCTCCCCCACCCCTTTGGTAGTGGGAATTGAACTCAGGACCTGGCACTTTCCAGGAAGATGCTTATGCCATTGACTTTTTAAAAACATTTCTTGTGAGCCTACCAACACTGAATTTTTTCTAATATTTTTTTTTCTGACAGTTTTAGTTTTCTTTCATTTAAAAATATTTTTGTAGGTACAAATTTTTGTTTCAGTTTGTTCTTTTGTTGTTTTAAATGTGTCATTTAATTTTGTATGCAAAATTTGTTGGGGTTTTCATGTTCATTTCCCCATATGTCTTTTTCTTCTAAGTCTTTTTCTTGTATTTTAGTAGTTTACATATCATTAATTTGTTTCCCATTGTAGTCTATTCACCCTTTTTTCTATTCCTTCTGTCCATTTCCCTCCATCTTTTCCTCTCTCTCCTCCACTCTGAGGACATTTATTAACGTCACGATCGGCAGGCTGTTCTGCTCATCCTGTTTGAATAAATGCTGAGTGGTGTTAGGTTTACAACGCAGCGACACATCCTATAGTAAGAGAGCTTCACATGGACCCACATGCCAAGAATGCCAGGAAGTCCTATGCTTTAGTTAGGAGCTTAAGCATTTCATTCAAGGTTGCTGCAAATTTCTTACATGAAAATTTTGGTGTCTGAGTCACGTTCTGTTGTGGCAACAGCCTCTCGCCAGCGTGCTGTTTTTCTCACACTTTCACATGCCTCATAATCTTTGTTGAAAACTAAACATCTTGTGTTAGGATAGAGTGATTGAGGTAGTCATTTTTGTTTTCCTGGACAGAGGTATGAAAACACAGCTGAGGGTAGCCTCATGGGTTAAATGATAGATGAATTTGAAAGTTGGAATATTTTAAATATTCATGTTAAAAAAGACTTAAATTATGCACATGTATTGGTCTTAAAATTTCCTTGAATGTTCTCTTCCTAATGTAACTTGGGAATTTTCTCTCTTCCCTTTTCCCTTCCTGAAGGTAGGCTTGCCTTCCTTGCAGCTTGTTTCAAATACCCATTTCTAGCATCTTTCTTATTTTTCTGCCAGTCCACCATCGAGTCATTCTTGAGGTTGAGTACAGGCACTATTATTTGTACTTTTGGGGACATAAAGTATAACATTCAATCATTTTTATGCTCATGTCCTTCCTTAGATATGTTTAAGCATTTTTCGACTACAAGGCTGGTGTCTTGTATGTTTTCCTCCTCCAGGATGAACTCAAGGGTTCTTCATATTTATATTTTATATATCATTTGTAGTTCATGATGATGACTATAAATTTCTAAACAAGATCAATATTTTTTCCTCACTATTCCATCTCCTTTGAATTTCCTGGAGCTTGAGACAGTTGGAAATCAATAAATACTTTTAATTAATTGGTCAACAAATAGAGGTACTATTAACTTAGTTTAGCAGTGTCACCTTCTGAGAAATGAGTACATGTAAATTCTGTTTTCTTTTGGACAGAAGGAAGTAGATATGTTTTTTCCTTTCCTCTGGAAGTTGTTAGGCTTGTGGATCCCAGAGAATTGAGTTTTCTTCATTCAGAGTATCCCCTACTTTACTAATACTGTCAGTCTGGTGTGGGACTTCTGGAAGAAGAAAAACCACTAAAAAGGCTTCCATGGCCTGTACTTTTTGGGTGGTTTTGTTTTGCTTTTTAAGGCAATTAAAATAATTAGATCTAATTCTCCCAAAACAGAGAGAAAAGAACCAATTGAGTTTATGGTGTGGAAAGTAGAAAACTTACATAACTGGATTTTATGCTTCAGGATTGAGAAGGGAAAAGAGGGTTTTAGGACTCTCAGGGGTAGAGGCTGAACCAATTTAGATGTTGAATCTCTGAGGGTCAGGAGCTTGAGATGTGCCCACGAGGGTAGAGTTGGGCTATTGGCACAGACAAGGCCATCAGCAGAGAGCTTATCAGCTTGCGTCACAGATGACACAAGAGCTTGGACAGATGGTGAGAGCTAAGTGCTTTGCCATGGCATGGTATAGCCTCAAAGAGCAAACAGAAATGGTGGCAGCTACAGACTGAGGCTTTTCTCTACTATAACATTTAAAGGCTAGAAAGTCAGTTTTAGTATTTGCTCTCACTCTCCCTCTCACTCTGTGTCCTCTCTCCTCCCTCTCTCCAATCATACAGAGAGTGCAGGGTCTAAGGACTGATTTTAATCCCCTTTCCAATTTTAATGGGAGGAGATTTGTGCTACTTTTAACTGGAAGAAAGTTAGAGGTCATGATGTAACATAAAGCTTGTATGTTCTGTGGAAATACCAATGCACACTTCATATAATTATGATTTTGTTTTCTGCATTCATATTCACTAGGAACTCTCAGGGTCAGGAGATTCTTACTTAGATCTATAGGGTATTATCATCTAATAAGCCATCTGCCAGTGGGAGCAACATTTTGGATTCTTGTCCAACTTTCAGTCTGCATATGCCAAGTTCTCTGGAATAATTTTGAAGCTTTCATGCCTTGCAATTATTGTTGTTTGGAAATATGGTGATATCTTTTTTTGCAAAAGGGAAGGACGTCAAGAGATGGAGGGAGGGCAAGGGAAGGAGAGAAGAGGATTAGAAAGAACTAAGATGTGTTATGTACGTAGACCAAATCCCCACAAGGATTAGGTTAATTGGATGCTGCAAATGTGTACCAATAAAAATTAGAAATTAAATTATTGCTATTGACCTTAGTTTCCTTTTTCACCATACAGAGCACTTGTTGGTGTGTGTAGCCTGGACTGTGTCACTATTCCCACCACAAGGCACAATTCTACCTAACAACATATAGCGTGGGGGTGTTAGAGGAAGTATTCTTTCAAGCTTTACATTTAACTTTAAAAAGTAAAAAAGAGCTTGAAGGCCAGCTTTTGTTTCAGACCAGCTGTTTAGCTTAAATTTAAGTTCCTTTCAATTTCCTCACTGACTATGCACAAAATACATTTGGGCCGTGAGCACATAGGTGAAGGGTTGCTAATAGCCCTTCCATCGCACTCCTTTTGCTTTTGTCTCTATGCTTTTCCCTCTCTATGCCAATTAGATTTGATGCTCTGTACATTGTTAATTACAAATTAGTTGAAAATGGAGTCTAAAATGGGCTGCACCCAGGCTGAAGCTGGAGTGAATTTGTTTTTCTTCCTTTCTTTTCCAGAAGCATTGGTTTGAAGCACATTTTTCTGGATATTCCTGCAAGTTCCTTATTGCCATGTAATACCCTATAATTCTAAGAGAAAAATGAAAATCCTGCTTTAGGAAGTGAGACTGACCAGGAAAAAGTTGGGTATTCTTTCCCACCTTGTAAGAGCATAGAACCAGGAACAGTTTGAACTAATATTTTGGGGAGACCTTCCAGTATTTATAGTACTAATTCCATGAATGCCTTAGACCCCACTACAGCTACATCCACGTGACTTTCAAGATGAAATTTAGTAGTCATGGAAGCCAGAAATGCTATCCCACAAGTTTTACTAGGCTGGTTGTTCTCTATCCTCTTTCTCTTTTCCTTTTTTTCCTAATTCTGGGATGTGCATTGACTGTATTTAGCCACCGCGCTTCTTGGCAGCAGAAGTACTTGCATTTCTACACTCACCCGCTTTCCTTTGACCTCTGGGCAGTGATTACCAAGATGGCTTTTCTTTCTGAGGGAAGAAATCATAATTCCTATCAGGAGTCATAATTCCTGACATCACTGGTTTCTTCCCCTGCCTCCCTTCGGCCCCCATGGTACCAAGGATTAAACACAGGGCCTTTACCTGAGGTATTTCTCTTTTACTTTCTCTTCTCTTTTTCTTTTTCTCTTTCTCCTCTTTTTCTTTCTCTCTGCCACTCCTTCTCTCCTTCTCCCTAAACCTCTCTCTCTCTCTCTCCCTTCCTTCTTCCTATCTGTCTTGACACAGGGTCTTGCTAAGTCACGAAGCTGACAGACTTTGGTCACATTTGAGCTCCTCTTGCCTTAACTTAATTCCAGTGTTCTGTGATTATAAATCCTTTTGCTTTTTTCAGGTTAGAAAATGATGACAGTGTACTGCCAATTAGCACAAGATGTTTTCAGCATCTCCAGTTGCCTCTCTTCACCCTTGCCCCCTCTGCAAATAGTTTCTTTATTGATTTACTTTCACATGCCAAGCCAAAGGTATCTTACCTTTCTTTTCATGATGATGAATGTTGAAGTACTAAGCTTTCTCCCCAAATACTGCGTTAATGGATTGGAAATGCTGAGCTCTGGATCTACTCTGAGTTTATAGTTATTTCAGGTTGTTTTATGTATAGTAAGTGGTAATTTTATAAGTTCTTAGTAGTGATTGGAATATAATTTCCCTGAGGAAGTGTTGATAGGGAAAGTTTAAAGGCTGCACATTACCAACTAAATTGGCACTGTACTTCTGGTTCCCACTGAAAGGAACACTTGTCCACTGAGTTTAGGTCTAAATATTTCTTTTGGGTCAAATTAGCAGCAGATTCTGGCCTAAGAGAAAACCTGACAAAGTGATATTTCACCGTAGGAGCTGCTAAGAAGTGGATCTCTGCTTGTATTTAAGTGTAGGCAGAACATATGCTGGGTGACCACTGAACACTAACTAGGCTGATTCTGTTTGCTTCCCTAGGGTTTTTAAAATAAAATAAAACAACACATGTCCTTAGTATCTGGCTTTCCACTTTCTGAACCATGACACATGGCAGAATGACACCAAGTAGCTGGGGAATCTAGGAATAGTGGATGCTGGCATTGTAATCTATGGTGTTGTTTTTCTCTTAATTTATCAATTAATCTCAAATTCAAGATAGAGGTGTGGATATGGAGGTGAAAGTTTACTCATTTTATTTTACTATTCCAAGAAATTTTTCTTTTTTTTTTAATGAAGGCTCAGAAAAGGGAGAAAAGATTAGAAATTAAGGACTGTGTCATTTCACACACCTGAGCTGGGCAGGCACAAAAGCAGGAATGTATTTAAGGACGTGGTTCTCATAATCTTTGAAGAAGGCATTAGTTATCTCTAGAAATGCTTTAGATAAATAGGACTTTAAAATAAAACTGAAATACATCTATTGAGGAACTTGGAATCTTTTATATTTTACTTATTGGAAAATAGTGCCTTGAATCACTGCAGCTCAATATTTATTAAAATTTATAGAGTGTTGCTTGAAGAGTGTACATTTTAGCTACTGTTCCCGATCCTGTAAAATGCATTCTCTGGTTGTCAAATAAGAAAGCCCTACTTGTTTCCACTGCAGCATTTGAGCACCCTCCCTCCCCAGGGGCTGTCACTCAATTGAATTTTTTGGTTCTGTCTTTGCATTGTTTTTGTTGGTCTGACTGAGAGGCATTGTTAGCAACAAGTTAGTATCTCTGTCTCATGTGCATTGTGGATTTTCCTTGGAGAAGGCTGTTGTTTATATCTCATAAAACTCCTATGTGAAGATACACAGAACAAGTCTCTCAGCCCCTAGTTTTGGGACTAATGTGTTAGAGTAACTAGTTTGCTTTTTTAAATCAATGGACCATGTGAGTCACATAACATGACATTTCTCTGGTCCACCACCTGTTTTGGCTGCTAGAAAGGTCATACTAATTCATGGTCTTTGTTCAGTGAAATATATATTGTAAAAGTGAACTATGAAAAAGAGATTGAAAAAAGTGAAGTGTTTTTTGAAAAAAAAAAAGGAAAGAAACAACAACAACAACAAAAACTAGTCAAAACGTCAAGCCAAACAGTTGTAGCACACGTGGTAGGAAATATCAAGAAGATGGTAAAGCAAATCTAGGGGAGTTTTGCTTGGTGCTGCTTAGACATAAAGTAAAAGCAAAGGGCTCAGACATGCGTTTTCTGAAGGTTGTCTTGGAGATTCTCATCAAAACCAATATATTTTTTCAGAGCGTTGATTATAAATTCACACTTCAAATTAGATGTACAGTTGAAACAAAAAAGAAAAATCCAAGTCAAGAGAACAAGGAAACAATAAATATTTGAACTGCAATAGTAGTTTCAAATATAACACTATCAAACCAAACTGGAGTTCAAAATGGAATGAATGATGTGACTCACAGCACACAAATTGATGAAGCATTTCAGGTGTTAATATTCTATGTTTGGGCATTAGAAATGGATATAAATGGTGTCTGCTAAATCCTTAGTCAGCTACTGTCACTTCTGGTCAGTCCCTGAGGAAAGTGCAAGACGCAGCAATATAAATATTCAGTTCTCTGGATATGGACTGGACCATTTGGAAAACTCTTAAGACTTTTATTCTAGCTTTCTCCTGAGTTGCACAGCAAGACAAGGGTCAAAGCGACTCCTACGCTCTCTTCTGTTTAGTTCCACTCTGGTTTCCCTGAGCTATTCAGGAAAGCTGGAGAAGTCTGGATTTGGCTTACTGAGTTAATAACCTGAAGAGAAAGAGTCCAAGGAAAGTGAACCAAAAGAAAAGGAGGGAAATCTGAAGGACAGAAACAAAAATGATGCAACACATTTCCCAGGAGCTCTGGAATGTAATTGTTTTTTCTTATTGAGCATGTGAGCATTTTATGGGCCAGTAACTTTCTTAATCGTGCTTCACCCAGGTAGAGAGAAGAGTAGGGGAAAGCTTTCTTGACATTGAACCTAGATCCCATATTGCACGAAATAAGTCAGATATACATGCTTATGTATCACATGATTTCTCTTATATGAGAAGACCAAAATCAAATATAATAGGTGATAGGGAGACAGAACTCTTGTAAAAGAATAGGAGACGAAGAGGTGGAGGGAGGAAGGGAGGAAGGGAGGAGGGAAGAGAAAGAAAGAGGAGAAAAAAATTAAGGTGTGTTCTGTTAAGGCACCCACTCCTCACAATGAGTGTAACCAAAGTATACCACAACCACATACTAATATGAGGATAGAAAAAGAAAATGTGTCAAGATATTTCTGTTGAAGAAAGGAGAATTATTGTGTTCTTAACACTGCATAATCTTGGAATAATCTGTTCTTGTTTTCAAAATTTTAGAGATCGTGGACTTTAAAAATAAATTTTAGGGAATAATTTTAGGCCATGTGCCTTACATGCCAAATGTTAATTAAGTGCACTTATTTATTAGTCAAATAATCCTGTGACCTATATATATATATTAATATTCCTGAAATGCAGTAAGACATAGAGCTTAGAAAAATGAATTTTAGGATATAATTCCTTAATTTATTTTATTCAATCACCTTTATTAACCTACCAATGTTACATTTTATATATAGTATGTAGTCATCTTTTCACAGGGTTCTACTCTAGTACATCATGTTAACAGTAAAAAGCCAAGTAAGAGGGCTAAACCTCAGCCTAGGATTTTAAGATCCTCTGGACAAGAGAAGCTAAAAGCCAATCACTTTACACACATGTAAGAATAGTGTTCCAAAATGACATGAACTCTGCTAAGCAGGAGAGGAAAAAACAATTTTGTGGTCTTTTTTGTGTTCCAGCAAATTACATTTTCAATGAACAGCAACAATGATAACACAAAAAATGCTTTGCTGTTTAAATCTCTGAACTTGAATACAAATTAAAATAAAATAGTGTTGGAGTCTTGGGAGGCAAGCAGCTATATATTCATCAGGACAGCTGAACCTCCTTATCAATAACCAGGAGCAGGGTGGGTACAGCCCTGACCAAAGGCAGGACAGGTGTGTGCACAACATTGAGCACCACCATGCTCAACCTCCTCCCAGATTTTGGTTAGGCCCACTTGGAGGAGGGGCCATGGTACTTCCTCGAGGTGAAGTAAAACATGGTCTTGGTTGATAAGCCCCAGGTTGGCTTGGAGTCATCCGGGCTAAGCGGGAGGGGTACAGTGTAATTAGTAGACTGAGAAGTTTGGGTAGTATAAGTTCGTTGAGGACAACTGCTCACCTGGTACTGCTGTGGTGATTGAGCAGACAGTTGCTGAGGCTGACCAGAAAAAGTGCCTGGGAAGTTGGTTGCTGGCCATATCCCTGGAACTGGTGAGGTCCAGTCCGCTGACTATAGCTAGCTGAATACTGAGTACTACACTGCTGAGGTTGCTGAGGCAGAGCCTGAGGCTGCTGCACACCATAGCCAGCTTGCTGTTGGTACCTCTGACATTCAGTCTGAGCTGCTTGAGCCTGAGCTTCTGTATACGGAGGCTGTTGGGCCTGAACTCCTGGTGGGTGAGCTGCTGAGGAGGAGGAAGCAACTCTGTCGGGAGTTCCAGATTGATCTTCAGCTAGAGCACTGGGTGGCTCTGAAACCTGATCGTCTATTAAACCAAATGCTGGCAAATAACATTTTTCATTGATTTCATCCTGATTTTTCAAAGGATCAAAAGCTGACATACTTGCTGCCACAACTTGAGTAGGCTGTTTACCAGAAGAATCAGAAGCAGCAGGCTTTTCTTCTGCACCATCCACCATATCATTTTTAGGAATACTGGTGGAAGGTCCTGGTTCTCCATGTGGTTCCAAGCTATCCAGTAATAGATTCACTTTATTTAGAAGTTCTTGATGAAGATACTTCACTTAACTTGATTCAAGTGGTCTTGGTTAGCCAATAACAAAAAATGTCATTTTTAATATTCTGCTATACTAGACTGCAAAAGAAAAGTCAGACTACCAAAAATTGTTACAAGCAGGTCAGACTGAATGTCAGACGTACCAACAGTACCATCTTTATACTTTATTGTAACTTCATCATTACTCAGAAGTTTCCCTCTGAAAATTCATTGCATCATTAACATTAATTCATCGTAAGTAATATCTTCATTATGAATGGGAACTCACTAAATATCCTCACCAAGCTGAGCTTTTTAATTAGCTTTCCACTTAGATTCAACTATCCATTCATGGTAGACTCAAGGATGCTCCACAGAGGTAACTCTAGAGCAAGACAACTTGCTGAGGCTACCTCCTCTGCGTGGGTAACTGCTGACAGGGCCAAGGCAAGGCCACCGTCAAGATCTCAGAGGCAATGGTTAAGGGCCGCTTACTTGCTGTTCTCAGCCACCACACGTAGTTCACAGGCTCACTGTGCTCAGCCAATTGCACACACCCAGGGTGCCTAGCGAAAGCTCCAGCCCCTTATATGGCAGGTGGGGAAAGGAGAGGGGGTGGGAGAGAAAAAAAAAAGGTTAACAATTCTAGGAGTTCTTTTTACTCTAAAAAATTCTTTTTTGACTATTTTTTAAAAAATGTATTCAGTACAGGGTCCACAAGGTCTCACAACACAGATCAGACTCATAGTGATCCTCTTGTTTTCAGTTTCCCAAGCTCTGGGATTACAGGCACACACCACCAGGCCCAGTCTCTTCCCTGATTTTGATTCTGATTATATCATTTACTGCACAAGCCATGTGTGTTTATTACATAAACTTTCTGTGTCTAGTGATCTCATTTACAAGATGGAACTAGTAGTAATATGGTTGTTATAAAGATAAACTCACTCAATACATAAATATCTTTCCATTTTCTGATGGACTCTTTAATCTCCTTTCATCAGAGTGGTATAATTTTCAATGTATAGATCTTTTACTTCCTTTGTTAGGTTGATTCCTAAGTATTTCACTTTTTATGTGTTTGGATGCTATTGTGAAGGGTGTACTTTCCTAATTTCTTTTTCAGTGAGTTTGTTGTTTGTGTACAGAAATGTTATTGATTTTTGAGTGTTGCTTTTGTTTGTGATTATACTACTGAATATGGATGCAAATTTTTTGGTGGTTTTGGGGGTGTTTTCTGTAGATTATCATGTCATCTGTGAATAATGATAGTTTAACTTATTTCCTATCCTTACTCTTTATTTGTCTCTTTTTTCTAATTGCTCTGGATATTTGTTTCAGAGATATATTGAATAGGAGTGGTAATAGTAGATGTGTTAGCCTTGTTCTTGAATTTAGTGTAAAAAATTTCAACTTTTGTCCAATTAGTATGACATTGGCTGTTTGTTTGTCATCCATGATTTTTATCAGATCAAGGTAAAGACCATATAATCTGATTTTATGTATTTTTTTTTATTCATGAACGAGTGTTGCATTTTGTCAATAGCTTTTTGTGCATGCATTGAGATGATCAGGTGACTTTTTTCCCCCCCATGGAAATAATATGAAACATTTATTTGATATTTTGGACAAGAGCAGAGCTAAGTAACCCAATTCCATTGTGGCTTTGAAAAAAGATCAGTCCTTCAGCACAGTTTAAGATTTAATGTAAATTGTACAGGGGTACATGGTATATAAAACATGGTATAAGATTGCTGCTGTCCTACCTGTACTTCCAGTCCCTAACCATTTCATATTCAAATACTGGTGGTCCCAATAGTTACACTGAAATAAATCATTTTAGAAAAAGAAATCATTAAAAAGCCAAATCATAATGTCTTAGTAACCATACATCCAATTCAAACTTTATCTTCTTAAATGAGATTTGCTTCCTACCCCAAAAAACTTCACTTTATTCCTACTAAAACCATAAATGTTCATACAAGTTACTTCCTTGCCCAATAATTCAAAGGGAAAAAGAATCTGAAAATGATTAAGGAAAATATAAGGTTTAATAGACCTTTTGGATGTTTACAATAATTTTAAGGTTCAAAAAGTGCTTAAGGGGCCGAGGATATAGCTTAGGGGCACAGTGCCTGCTTGGCATATACTGAATTTGTTTCTTGGTACCAAAGAAAGTGTTTAATGTTTATAATTCCTAGTAGGAAAACGTTATCTGAATGAATACCCGGACGGAAAACCACTGGAAAGCCCTTCAGCTCCGTCTGGTGAGGAGAGGAAGGGATCACCTGCAGAGCACCCCAGCTTTCCTGATGAGGTCAGAGGTGCACCGGCTTGCATCACTGTGACGTCCTTTAGGTGATCTAGGTTGATTTTCTCTTAGGAGGGGTTTTGTCAGATGAGCATTAGGCTTGACCTCCAAATTTGGCTGACCATTTACTGATGAGATTCAAAACCTCTGGATTACTCTGACATTTTGACATGTTTGCAGGATTATGAGCTGCATCCTGGAAGGCCACCATCACTTCTGGGTCCTGCACGGCTGCAAGGAACTCTGGGTCGCTAAGGATCTCACCGAGCCCAGGCCTTCCAGCCCTGTCCACCCCCATGCCAGGCGTCCCTCCGGGAAGTTACCAGGCATCGCTCCTGGTAAAGCCACCTGGAGAAGAGCCACACTGAGCTGAATGGTGCCTGGTCTGGCTTCTTTGTCCCTCTAGGCTTTTTCATGCTATTCTGGAGCCTTCTTAACCTTTTATATTCTTTCTTTGCTCTCTCATTCTTCATGTTTTCACTCATGCTTTCTCCTATGTTCAGCAATTTTCTGAGCCCTTGGCTGAGCTTCTTTAAGCATTGCACTTTCTTCCTAATCATAATCCAGTTTACAAGCAAGGGCAAGATCATGCGTTGCTTTTCCCAACAGCCCGGAAGTCACTGTTTTCCCTTGCCACTTGTACAGCTGGGCTGAATCAGAATTTATTTCAATGGCTCTGTCATAATCATGAATGACAGCATTTGGCTTCTGTAATTTGATGAAGACACTGGCTCTCTTGGTGTACAGAATGGCCAAGTGAGGATTCAGATTGATGGCACCTGTGGACAAGTCAATAGCTTTCAGTGGTTCACCATCATTTAGAGCATTGATGGCAACTCTTTTCATTTGTTTGATCCATCATCTCCTCAGCTATCTCTACATTTTCATCTCCCATTTCTTGAGGGATATCAATATCTGGCTCAATTATACCTTCATTGTTAATCTCTAAATCACTTTCCTCATTTGATTGCTCATCTGTCTTTATGTTTTCCCCCATCTTCTTACTGACTGTATTTTCTTCCTTGATTGATAATTTCTGCTGATTTAACTTTCTGAGTAGCAAGTGGTACTTTACCCCCCGCCTCCTGTTTTCCATCTGCTCCCTCAGGAAGTACATTTCCTCCATGTGCAAGATGCTCGGATCTTGCTTACACATTTTACGAAGGCATGAAGCTCATTTACTTTGTGAGGATTCATAGTCAGCAAACCACGGGCAGCTGCTGAAGAGGCTGTGGCCAGATGCCAGGCACTGGTGCTGGCTCCTCAAGACATGCAGAAGGGGGTGGTTGCCACAACAAAGAACTCACTAGAACCTCCATGTAACTTTTGTCTTTGGCACTGTTGATGTTGTGTATTACTGTTGCTGATTTGCATATGTTGAACCATCTCTGCACTCCTGGGATGAATCATACTTGGGCATGTTGTATAATCTTCTTGATAATTTTCTAAATTCTATTTGCTAGTACCTTATTGAGGATTTTTGCATCTATGTTCATTAGGGAGATTAGTCTATATTTCTCTGTTTTGTTTGGGTCTCCTTTTGGTTTTGTTACCAGGGTGTACTTGCCTATAGGAGCCAGTTAGGGATTACTGCTTACTTTTCACTGTCATTAAAAAGTTTGAGGAGTATTGGCATATAATATTCTCCAATTGCTCGTAGAATTCAGCCATGAATCCATCAGGGCTTTTCATTATTGGTAAATTTTTAATTACATTTTCAATCTTATTAAGCTATATCAGATAATAGAAAGATAGCTCTTGCTCATGTATGAGCAGAACTGACATAGTATAAATGACCATATTCCCAAAATTTTATACAGATTTTATGAGATCCCTTTCAAAGTAATATCAACACATTTCACAAAGCTGGAAAAAAATCATAAAATTAATTTTGAACCAGAAGAAACCTAGAAGAGCAAAAGCAATTCTGTATAGCAAAGGCAAAGCAGGAGCCATCACAATCTCTGACTTGAGGTGATATTAAAAAAAAAAAAAAACTACTGTAATAAAATCAGCATGATACTGGCAAAAATGAAACAGACCTGAGGATCAATGGAACAGATTAGGAGATTTAGACACAACTATAAGTATGCTTAGCCACACTATCTTGGACAGAGGGATCAAACATGTTCACTGGAAGAAAGATAGCCTCTTTAATTAATTGGCTCTCCACATGCAGAAGACAAAAATTACACCTGTATCTATCACCATTCACTAAGGTTGAAATGAATCAAACGTCTAAATATTAAAGCAGAAACATTAAATCTAGTGGGAGAAAAAGTAGATAGAAATCATGAATATATACATATAGGCAAAGAGTTCATGAACAAAACCCAAACTGCATGGGAAATACTTCAAAAAACAAACAACTGGGACCTCATCTTATTAAAAAGCTCCTTGCACATTGAAACAGTTGCCAACAAAGTGAAAAGACAATCCACAGTGGGAAAATTTGTATCCAACTGACCCTCAGGCAAAGGAATTGTGTCTAAAACATGTAAAGCATTTTAAAATATCAGACTGCTGCCCCAAACTCAAAGACCTAATCCATATATGGGCATCTGCAATGACTAAGCACTTCTCAGCTGAAGAATTACAAATAGAAAATAAATATATGAAAAAAAGTTTAATGTCATGGATAATTTAAGAGATGCAGTTTAAAATAACACCAAGACTGTTTCTTACTCCAGAGAGAATGGCTATCATCAAGACATCAACCAATAACAAATGCTGGCAGGGCTGTAGAGTAAAAGGAACCCTTCTCTGTTGGTGCAGACTGGTACAAGTACTTTGGAAATAAGTGTGGAGATTCTTCAAAAAACTGGGATTGGAGGCCTCACTTGATGAAGTTATTTTTTTTCTGGATATTTTCCCAGAAGAATTAGGAACACCAAATCACAACAATATGTGTACCCATGTTAACAGCATAATTTGCAATAGTGAAATCTTAGAAACAACCCAAATGCCCATTAACCAAAGAATGGACAAAATAGACACATTTTTATATAATGGAGCACTATTCTGTTTAAAGAAGATAAACCTGGGGGCCAGGGAGATAACTCAGTAGAATAGGTGTTTGCCTGATAAGCACAGGGTCCTGAGTTCAATCCTCAGTACAGAAAAAAAGGATAAACTTAAAGCTATTTATTTATTTGGCAGAACCAGAGATTGAACTCTGGCCCTTGTGCTTACCAAGCAAGCGCTTATTCTACTATGCCATCTCCCGGTCCCCATAAACTTGAAGCTTTTAAAGGATGCAAGTTGAGACCATATTCATAAATGAATAGGTCAGACTCCTTTGTGCAAACATTGTATTCTCTCCCTACTGTAAAAAGGTAAAGGAGTAAGCAAGATCCAAAATGTACAATGCATATTGTAGAATGGGAAGAGATTGTTTAAAAGCAAGGAGAAACTGGGATGAGGGAAAGGAGTAGAAAGGAAAGGGAAAAGGAAAAAGAAATGTGTGCGTGTGTGTGTGTGTGTGTATGATAGTTGTACTATTAATTTTCATTAGTTCATTGAATAGAAAGGTTTATATTTATATTTTTTGATAAATTTTCATACCTATATCTTGTCATTTGGGCATCTACTGTGAAGGTGACATTAGGCAATACACTAACCATTATTGTTTACATACTGAATTGTTTTGAAATTTTGTATAAGTTTTTTTGAGTTGTTGTTTGTCTTGGTTTTCTATTTTTTTTTGGTACTGGAGATCAAACTCAGGAACTCGTGCTTACCAGGCAGGTTCATAAGCTACTAAGCTTTTTTTTTTTCACTTAGGTCATTTTTTTTTTTTTTTTTTACTGTCTTCTCTTTAAAAGTAAAAAATAGCTAAATATCTAAGACTTTTAGGATGATGAATGATATATAATAGACACAATAAAATTATTTTCTTCATTTTCCATGTGTGGAAACCTAGGCCTTAAGATGTACGTTTTGTGGTTAGAACCATGTGGAAAATTAGGGGAGAGTTGGGTTTTATGTGTAGGTTGTAAGTGACAAAAGACCTCCGTCAGGACTGTTGAGCTCATTGAGAAAAGGGACACGTGCTGAGGTTGAAGTTAGTATCATCTCCTGATGTGATTCCTTCCTGCTCCCAAGAAGTTTGAATTATATCATTGCATTCCTTAATCCTCCAGCTTTGCTAAAGTATAGACATGGTAGAAGGTCAGCCGGACAGGAAAGCTACAGGTGAGGTCTTTGTTATCTCTTGATTTCCTGGCTTAATGAAAGCTTTGATTTCACTGTTTCCTTTTGATATTGTAGGAGCAGAGGTTGACAGAAACAAAATTTGTGAGATCTCAGATTTTGGAATGACTTCCTGTGTTCCCATGCAGCTGTAAAAGTGCAGAAGGGATCGATTGGTACTTCAGAGAAGATGCAGAAAAGAAGAATGGATGCCCAGGGGAAGATAGAATACAAGTCTTTTCCTGAGGGTTGTCTTGGCCCTTTTCTTTTCTCTACCAAATTGGAAAAAAATGTAGACCCTGAATTTCAGCCACCACAGCTGTCAATTCAGACTTTTTTTTTTTTTTTTTTGGCAGAACCAGGGATTGAACTCAGGCCCTTGTGCTTGCCAGGGAAGTGCTTATTCCACTGAGCCATCTCCCCAGCCACCTCAATTAAGACTTTTCTCTGTATCTACAGGAAGCCATTGTATTTTCCCTGAGGATTGCAGAGCTTATTCCTCAGTCATGGCTCTTATGCCTTTTTTTCTGTGAAAGTCAGATGAACTCCTGCTCCATCCAGAGTTAGGAGAATTCACAAAGTATATCACGTGCATAGTGGGTCTTGAGCTGCTTTTTAGGTTCCATAAAAAACATCAGGAGGCCAGAATCTTTATGACAAAAAGGTTCTCTCATTAGCATGATAACTGATACTTTGTTATTCTTGACTAATTTAAATAAATTGATACAAGTCATTTGAGTTAATGGATTAATGTGCCTTATTGTTGAAAATCTGTCAGATGAACTGTCCTTGTCTTAGCTCATGTTTATGAATAATTTATGTTGCCACCCATCAGTCATCCTTCAGTGAGAGCTTCTGTGTTTGAGGGAAATATGAACATAATCTGATTTATCAAATTAGGAATGATGTGTTAGAAAAAAAAGTTAAGAATGATTTGAAATTTGTCCTACTGTGACATTTACAAGTGAGCACTTGGCTGTTTGACTGAGAATCAGGGTCATTAGTATATCAAAAGGTAGCTTCCCGTGGACCCAGATTTATATATAGCTCAGGGGCTCAGCACCTGCCTTGCAGGCAAGAGGTCTTGAGTTCGATTTCCAATATTTATATACTGTAGTTGAAAAAATTCTCTGTGAGATGCTTGCCATATGAATTCATAAAGATTAAAACCATCCCTAGTCTCTGCTCACTGGATACCAATAGTAACTCCTCTACTTGTGATCTTCAAAAAAGTCTATAAAAGTTTCCAACTGCCTTCTGAGGGCGAAGTGGTCACTTAACTTACTGAGCGAATCAGTAAGATAGATCTTGACCATGGACTCATAATATAATTCTTTTTTATTGCAATTATTTTATTATATAAATCAATTCAAACACTTGATCAAACAGTGTTAGAATGCTGAGAAATTCATAGTTTAGAAACCTCCTTATTTTATAGCGGTAGAGTGAAGATTGGATTAGTGGGAGCATGCCCACACACACATGCACCCACAAACAAGGGTTAGACTGATGTGGTAGGCAGCTTTCTGTCCTTGGAGGTATGGACTTCATAATGGTTATGCGTTACTTTATAGCGAGGTTGTGCTATCCAGTAAGGGCACAGACCTGGAATTAGGTGACTTGCCTCCTCCCGTGCACAGCTCTGCTGCTCTCTGATAGGAATTTACTTTCTTTGGATCTTTGCTTATTTGCTATGTGAGAAATTGGCCCAAAGATCTCCAAGGTTCCTTTTTTGCTGTAAGAACTAGTGACTTTGTGTTCAGATACTAAATAATTCAAAAGAAAATACTGACTTCTGAGAACAGTGTAATGTGTAACAATGTAGTGGTTTACTCAATTGCAATGCAGAATAAATGCCACCTGCTACCCTCTGTCCTGTTTATTTCAAGACTTAAAAAATCTCCTTTCCAGATGTAAATATGAAATATCATGAGTGGAAGCCTAATTGAAAATATATGGAGCCTGGAAGAACCTGACTTAAGGAAATTCAATAAAAATTCTAGTTCCAAGTCCAGCTAGCCTGAAGGAGTGTAGGAACACTGTCTGAAACCAATTTCTGTGCTCCATACATTTTATCCTATAAGACCTCAATTTAAAAATAATAATCACAGCCTACTGGTCTCTCCTTCCAACTAAGTAAAGATATTGTATTCATTTTCTTTCTACCCCCAAATTTTATTATAAAATATTTAATTGATGAATGAAGATTGAACACATTAAAGGTATAAAATGTGATGATTAGATGTAGTGATTACCATAACATATTAATGCATATTTCAAAGCTTATTCAATGAATTAGTTACCATGAATGTCTTCATTTTGTAACTGAAAATTTAGACTCTCTGACCAACATCTCCTTATTTCTACTGCTTTCCAGAACCTAGCAACCATCTTTCTACCATGTTCTTCTGTTAGTTCAGCATTTTAGTTTTCATACACACATAGGTCATAAGGTATTAGACTCCCTGTGCCTGGATTCTTTCACTTAGCAAAATGTCCTCCAAGTTTATGTATTTTGTTTCAAATGACAAGATTTCCTTCATTTTATGATCAAATATATATATATATATATATATATATATATATATATATATATATATATATAATTTTTTTCTTCATATATTGGATGTGCAGGCTGTTTCTATATCTTGACTGTTGTGAAAATAACATATTATTGAATGTAAGGATAATATCTCTTTGATAACCTAACTTCATTTCCTTTGAATATATTCCCAGAAGTGAGATTACTGGGTCATTCAATATTTGCAAATAATTTTGCATATGTGAAAAAATACCCACATTGTTTTCCACAGTGGCTGTGCAATCTGGATTCCACCAGCGGGTGCAAGCACTCCCTTTTTCCACATCCTCACCATCATGAATTTCTCGTCTCGTCTGTAGCAGTCATCCTAAGGAGTATGAAGTGATATCTCACTGTGACTTTGGCTTGCATTTCATAGATAATGAAGATTTTGAGCTCCTGTTCATTTACCTGTTGACCATTTGTATGCTTTCTTTTTTTTTTTTTTTTTGGCAGAACCAGGGATTGAACCGTTGCATTTTCCAGGCAAGCACTTATTCTACTGAGCTATCTCCCTGGCCATTTGTATGCTTTCTTAAGAAAAATATCCTTGTTGATTTTGAGAATTGTGTTTTCATGTTTTTATTTGCACTATGTGGTTGCTGAAGTTCATAACAGTTGTGTATGACCCAATATACAAGTAATATTGTATATCATATAAAATATATATAACAAATATTTTATTCTATTCCCTAGGCTGATCTTCATTTTTTTTCTTTGTGTGCAGAAGCTTTTTGGCTTATTTCCACTTAGTTTTCTTTGAACTTTTGAAGTCATATTCCAAAGAAGCATTGTCAAGAGTGCGGCCAAGGAACTCTCCTACATATTTTATTCCCAAACTTTACAGTTTCATACCTTAAGCTTAACTCTATGATGCACTTTCAGTTACTATGTTATCTTGTATGCTAGGGTTCATTTTCAGTTTTTTATGTGGATGCTGTTTTTCCAACATAATTTATTGAAGACTTTATTTTCCCTGATGTATATTCATGCCACCCTCATCAAACATTAGTTTTTTTAATACATTCATGGATTTATTTCTGGATTTTTAAAATTCAATTCCAGTTAGCTTTATATTATTTTTTATCACAGTGCCGCACTGCTTCATTTCTAAAGCTTTGTATTATAGCTTGAAATCAAAAGGTATAATTTTATTTTTGCTTAAGATCTTTGTTTTGACCATTTAGGATCTTTGAAATTCAGAACAAACTTTAAGATATGCTTTTCTAATTACGTGAAAAATACTAGTGTAATTAAACATTTATTTTATTTTTTTTTAGGCAGAGAAGTACATTGTAGCACCAAGATGGCTCTATGTGGATGGTGCCCCATAAAGCATTGCAAGGTGGACGTCCTATTAGAAACCAGGTTTCTGTGTAGCATGAGGCTCTAATGACACTGGAGAGGGTGCCTCAAGTTTTAAGGATCAATCTAGACATAGTGTCCTCACGTCTGTAATGATTTCACTGTGGGAAACTGAGACAGGAGGATTGTGATTTTGAGTACAATGAGAAAATTAGTGACTTAGAAATCCTGTCTCAAAAATATACTTAATCTTAGCCAAAAGACTGAGAAGTGATCAAAAAATAAAGTGATAACAACAACAAAAAAGAACTAAGGATGTATCTTAGTGAAAAGACCCTGGGTTCAATCTCCAGTACAGGAAAAAATTACTCACAGGATCATAAAATAGGTTCAAATTCAATTCTGAAATATTTGTACAGATAGTTCTGTTGGTTGATGAACTTACCCAAGCTTTTCCAAAGAACTATGGCCACTTTTAGAGGGCATCTTCAGATCTAAATGCCCAAAACGTAGCTGACCACAGACTTGCATCCACTGTATTTCTTTTTTCTGTGTAAATTAATCAGTGACACTATACTCAAGCAGCTTTCCTAGTCTAGAAATGATGAATTCTTTGATTTTTCTCCTTTCCTTAACAAAATATAAAAATAACAGCCTGTAAGTTTTTCCTGCTTATTCTCAAACTGACTCTCTTCTATTCATGTGCTTAAGCGAGGCCACCATTAGCAGCAGCCAGGACTATTTCCATGCCCTATTACTGGGATTCTTAACCACAGTTCTTTCTTATCCAATCCAGACTCTATCACAATATGCTTCTTCAATACCTACATACTCACAGTATTCTCATACCTGCAATCCCACTGTAGATTTACTTTGCAATAGCCCTACTGGAATGGATTTCCAGGTGAATCAGAAGTGCCTTTGCTTTGGCATCTGATGTCACCTGCTATTACTTCTACCTTGTTTCCTGTACCTCAATCATACTGGAGTAATTCCAGTTCTTTCCTGATGTCTTCTTTTTCCTCTGTATTTTGTTTTTATTGCCTTGGGTACTACAAATTTAATCTTAGTCATCTGTGGTCAAAGTGTAGGAATATTTAGTCATTGGAAAAAGTACTATCTGCAAAATATAACCCAACAGGCTACTTGTCACTTAGAAATATAGTGTTGAGAGCATAAAGAAGCTGTCAAAGTTTGCACCACAGGGTCATTTTTATTCTTGAGATGAAATTTTGCTATGCAGTTTAGGCTGCCTTAAACTCACTTTGTAGCTCAGGCTGGCCTTAAATTCACAATAATTCTCCTGCCTCAGCTCCCTGAGTGCTGGGATTACGGGTGTGAGCCACCACACCCATCCACAGAGGCATTTTTGTGTTTGTTTTTTTTTTTCTCTAACCCCAAAAACAAGGGTACTTTTGTAAGGCTTAATTTATTTAATTTAATTATGTAAGTGTAGGAGGAATTGTGAAGTAGAAAGTCCTGATCTAAATCTTCAGTTTGGGGCCAACCTGATAGCTCATTGGACTAAATTGCCTGCTTAGGGAGGTTCATTGACCTGGTTCCTTCCCCAGTGTGTTGTGCTGGCCCTACCACCAAGGTGTCCTGAGACAGTGACTGAGACTGGGTGTGGTGGCCCGTGCCTGTAATCCCAGCACTTGAGAAGCTGAAAACAAGAGAATCACTTCAAGTCCAGTCTACACTGTGAGACTCTATAGACCCTATAGACCCTGAACTAAAATATAATAAATAAATATTCATTTTAAACTGTTTATAAAAAAGATAATTCTTGATTTTTTTCATGTGGGAAATGTGTTGTCCAGTTATCAGGTTGTAGAGTGTATGACAATTAAAAAGTGGAATAAAGTCAGGGAAATGGGAAAGCAAAGCTTAGCAAAACAGGTAAACACTAAGGGGAGGGTAGATAACTTCCTGGAAAATGATTTTTTAAGATGCATTGAGTCTATTGGAGGCAGCCTGGAAGGAAGTCTTCACTCACTGATAAGGACTTGAGGTCCAGAGAAATTAAATATCCTACTGCAATGGCAGGTAAATGGTAAGTTTAGGATGTTACTGTTGGCCAGCAGAGTGTGAGTTTCTCAAAGATTTTGTATCCTTCTTATGAATGCCCTCTTTGGTAGCACAATGTTTGTGTTCTGTGAATTCATACAGTATAAGAACGTGAGGGACATCCTCTGGAAGGAAATTCTGATCCAAGAGATCAGCGACACCATCACAGCACCAGAGGCGAGCTGCCAGGAGCATTGCTGAAAGACAACTGTTGACTGAGCTTCCTCGGGGAGGGGACACGTTCCAGCCAGAGTGGAAGGAAATAAGAGCTTGCCTGGGAGCTTGCCTTTCTGAGACAGATTAGTAATAGGGCTGGATTAAAAACTGGTCAGTTAATTTCAACTCAACCATCAGTTCCTTTGCTTGTGACATAACTGTGGTGTCAAATGTGACTATACCACAAGGAACCCAGGCTGTATTGCTGGAAATGCTTTTGTGAGCTTGAGGCCCTATCCAGGGACTGGTGGTAAAGGGAGAAGTGGAAACATAGACCAGATAATAATTTACTGATATGCAAGTAACACCTGGACTCATTTGATGGGATATATTGCGGGACACCTCCAAAGGCCTCAGAAAGTCCAACTTACTGTAACCTCTTGCCTGTGTTGGTACAGAGTGGTTCACTCTAAGGTTACTCAAAGTCTAGAGGTTGAATATTTACATGAAAAGTTGTTGTACTAGGGAGAGTATTCCAGGCAAGTACTCCATGGTTCATTTTCTTGCTATCTTTCCTGCTTCACATAAATAGTATGTGTGAAAGAGAAATGTTTCTTCAGAAAAATTTGGTTTTGTGTCACAGAAAATGTGGGAGGAGATAAAAGCATGCCACAGGAATTGATATTTTCTACTGCAGATTGCCTTGTCTGCCCCATGACTTTTGTAAGACAAAAAAATCAGCAGCCCCAGCTCAGCTTTGTGGAGATTATGATGGTGACATTAGGGAAGAATGGGAGACCTTTAGCTAGGGTTAATGGCAAGTAACAGTAGGTAACAGTAGGGAAGCCTATTGGCCAGTTTTTCCCCTGCTCTCTTCTCTTACCCCTTCCTTTCCTTCCACTCCCCTCCCCTCCACTCCCATCTCTTCCCC
>PVKA01020471.1:24908-40504 GCA_004027165.1 Ctenomys sociabilis | reverse complement strand
ATTGAACTCAGGCCCTTGCACTTACCAAGGAAACACTTATTCCACTGAGCCATCTCCCTGGCCCGGTATCTTCTGAAAGAGTGAAAAACACCATGTTACATGCATGCCCACTTTTACAGTAGTATAAGTCATAACATCTAAATGATGGAAGTGATGTATGTGTCCATCAAAAGAAGAATGGATAAAGAAAATGTATTTCTACAAACTGTAATATTACTCTGCCATAAAGAAGGATATATTGAATCATTCATAGGATAATGAATGCAGTTTGAGACCATAATTTCAAGTGAAATAAATCAGGTACACATGCTGAAATATTGGATGGTTCCACCTACATGAGAACTCCAAAGTACATTTGAATTAATGAGTAAAGTAATAGATAGATAATAGAAAACAGGGAAGTAGAAGTTTGGCAAAAGGAAAGAGGGCCAAGAGAAAGTAAGGGGAGGCTGCCTATGGAGGGGAAAAAGATAAAATTTAAGATATGTATACATGTACCATGCTCCATGAATGTAGTCATTATGTACTTAAAACATGTACGAATGCAAAACACATTTAAAAGAATGCAGAAAATACATAGACCATGAGGCCTAAAGAATATTCATCTGATCTTTTTATGTATTTAGCACAGAGTCTACAGGGTCTCACTGCACAGATAGGACTAGTAGCGATTCTCCTGTTTTCAGCCTCCCAAGAGCTGGGATTACAGGTGAGCACCACCATGCCCAGTCTCTTTCACTGCCTTAGGGAGCCCTGGGGGTGAGGCTGGCACATCGTGCCTGTATGGAACCCTGCCACCTGCATCAGCCTAAGCAGGCACTTTAGTCCACTGAGCAATCTGGCTGGCCCTCTCCAATCTTAAATGTACCATTTGTTTTCTCCTTTTCTGGTTAGCTCTTTCTATTAATAGCATATTCATGAAGTAATTTAATGTATCTAAAGTATCTCTCTCAGACATCATCAGAATCACCTAGTAATTTGTGATTAATAAGCAAAATCTCATTTTATACCCAAACTAACTGAATCAGAATATCCAAGAGTGAGTTCAAAGATCAATGTTTTATAAGATCTCCAGTTTTTCATATGCATATGGACTGTTTATGTGATAGATGTTCTACTACTTCAGCACTTTTTTTCTGTTATTGCCAAGATTTCTTGTCCATGGTCTGTCATGTTTACACTTTAAAATATTTAATATATTAAACAGAAAAGCAATTATAGTACTCAGAGTATTTGATATTCTACTAAGTAGTTACTAATCATCTGTAATTCTCAGTGCTTGACTATTAGCTTACTGAAATTTTAAAGCCCTACAAAACATGTATAATTAGAGTAAGAGAAAGAAATGTTAAACAATGAGTTTTGAAAATGAAAATTAAATCATAGCTCACTCTTTTGCTGCTTTTGGAACTTTGATAATAATCATGCCAATGTTCACCTTTAATATATAGATATCAATATTAGATTACTATAGTTGATAATGTTCATTGATTCAAAGATTAGTTTTCCTTAAATAAAATGTATCACCATTTTTCTTTTCTTTTTTTTTTTTTTTGGTATTTTAGGGAAGGGTCTACAGGGTTGTCAGGATCTCACTACTAGATCTGACTCATAGTAATCCACATGTTAACAGTCAGTTTTGTTTAACTTAACAAAAAAATATCCTTAAAATCTCTCCATGTCCCTAATTAGAAACTTTCTTCATTTTTCTTAATTTTATATTTCTTTGCTAGGTAAAAGTACTTTTCTTCTCAGACCCTATCAATGGAAACTTACTTTATTTGTGGTCATTTTTTTAATTTCAAAGAATGATGCAATTATTAAGTTTTATATGTTTATATTAAAAATACCTCAAAATATTTAATTACCATGAATTTGGGATTCTTAAAAAGGATAGATACGTTCATAATTTTAGTAGATATTGTATGATACCTTCCTTCACAGGTACTGTTCTATTTTATGTGCATATACCTTATGAACATAGTAGTTTTCAAAATTTTGGACAGTTTGTGCAGAAATATAATGTCTTCATTTTTTTTTTTTTTTTTGAGACAGACAGGATCTCTGTATGCAATTTAGGATGGCCTTGAAATCATGGCAATCCCCCTGGCTCAGCCTCAAAACTGTTAGGATTACAGGCATGTATGCACATCTGGCTCTGTTTCTTTCAATATAAGTAAAATTGAATTCCTTTCCATACATACAACCAATTAATTATCTGTTCATGAGTTTGCCTTGTTTTCCAATGAATAATTTTTTTTAATTCCCTGTGGATTTCTAAGAGGTTTTTACATAAGAGAGTGAATATTTCCAAATCTGTGTTGAACAAATGAATAAAGTTTAAGACAGGTAGAGGCTGGGGAGAAGTTGGTAGAAATTAAAGTTTGACTTTTGACATGCTGAGTTGGAGGCATCAGTAAGACATCAAAGCAGATGTAAATTAGGCTTCTTGGAAGATCCAATTTGGAACCCAGAGGAGAGAAGTGGGTTGTTAATATAAATTTGGTAATAATTAGCATATAGATGGAAATTAGAGCTCTTGATCGGATAAGATAATCTAAGAAGAAAATGTAAGAGAGGCGAAAAGAGAATAGAAGTACTCCCTACAACATTCAAATAAATAGTATAGCCGGAGTGGTGCTTCCATATGATGTTGGAGATACTAATATGGACAGCTATTGCATCATGAAGCCAGGACAGACTACCTAGATGCCCTACACCTGCTGCTTCTGAGGGAAGAAAAGCACATCAGGTAGCTCTCTGATCGCAGAGAGTAGATTACGACCTGAAGATGTACTTCATATCCTGTACTACTGATGGGCGCGATGAAGACACAGCAGCACCCTCATGAGTGATAGAGGCTAAATGCAGCTCAGGGGATGCTTCACCACCTTGACTTCTATGCAGCAGCTAGCTGCAGTGAGTTCTATGGCTATTTTAGGCAAGGTACAAGAATAATACCAATAACAGGTCATGTTCTATTATGTCTTGAATCTATAATTTATGAACACACATGCACACATGCATGCATGCATTAGTTTTTACATAGCAGAGTCTTGTTAACTCAACTGAAAACAATTTACTCATTGCTATTAAAGGGCACCATGAATTGAGGATAAGTTGTTGGACCATGAAAAAAAATGCGTACTGAGAATGCTGGAAAAATAGGAAGGTGGTGGACTGATGTGGTATTTGATCATGTCAACTTAGTCTATATTTCAAACTCATTCGTCCTGAGGCAAAGGGGCAAAGAAGGGAGGCTTAAATTAGAATTGACTGATAGGTAGAAGGCCAGGTGCTGGTCCAATGGTCTGGAATGAGATTTTGTGAAACTTTAGGGTTGGCAAATTGTTGATCATAATCTCCTGCAAATATTGAAAGCATTAGTTCCTCTTTATCTTACTATCTTCAATCTGGAGAGAGGAGAGAGATTTGAGAGGTTTTAAGCAAAGTTAAACTTGTACCACAAGTTCTAAACCAACATTCCCTACATGGTTGGTTAGCTTATGTCATTCAAAGGTCACCAGAAACAGTGTGATCCCCAAGTTAAGGTGTGAAAAGAGGAAGAACAGGAATACAGAGTATCTCAATTACTCTTTTTTTCATTGCTGGGACAAATACCCACCACCCAAAATGAAGGAAGGAAAGGTTTATTTAGCGATGGTCACTGGAGGTTTCAGTCTGTACTCGGCTGGCTCCAAGGCAGAGTGGCACCTGGTAGAGAGCAAGCTTTCATGGTGGAAGCAAAAAGAAGAGAACAAAATGGAGGAGTGGAAACAGCTCAAGCAGCTAACATCTCTTCACTCCTTACATTGTAATGCAAATTCCCTGCCAGGGTAGGTGTAGCATCCACAACCATAACCCCAGTGTGGATCATGAGTTAATCACAGACTAGAAATAAACTCCATGACTGCATGAGGCTATGGGCGAAAACCTAGACAGCCCGTAACACAGAGTACCAAGTCTTTAACCCTGTTTTATTCACCCATGCTACACCTACCAGCTCTAGTGAAGAGTTGTCTTTTTTTTTTTTTTTTTTTTTTTTTTTTTTTTTTTTTTTTTTTTTTTTTTTTTTTTTTTTTTTTTTTTTTTTTTTTTTTTTTTTTTTTTTTTTTTTTTTTTTTTTTTTTTTTTTTTTTTTTTTTTTTTTAACTCAAATGGCCTTCAATTCTTTGAAGGAAATTCGGGACAACTATCAAAATCTTAACTCACATGTCAGAGGTGTTATCTCTAGCAGAGCTAGTGGAAGGCTCATGACATATTGCTCATCTTTGTGATGCCCCAAATTAAGTTGATTTTATTTTATTTTTTAACAGTGATCCCATTAGGTACTAATGAGTAATACATCCATAAATGCATCTCAGTTGTTTTTACTCTTCCTACCTCTCCTTTACCTCTTCCCTCCCCTCTCCCTCTATTCTCAGATCTTTTTCCATCTCTACATAGTGTAAGTCTTTGTTAACAAGCAAATAATTATTGCTTGTTAACAAAGCAATTTGGGTGTGTCCAATAAAATATACATTTAACCTGTGACTTTACTTACCTCTATGGTCAATGATCCTGATATTTTTCTAAATCATGACTCAAAGTTATTCTTCTTCATAGCTGAACAGTTCTTTGTGAATATATACCACGTCTTCCTCTCTATCAGTGCCTAAGAACAGCTGGGAGTGGAGGAGAGGTTGAACATGAGAAGGAAGCTGGGACACAAACTACCATGGAAGGGACATTGTTTGCAGTTTCACACCAATCAAATAATTGCTTACCCCAGGAAAACAAATGACAAAACAAAACATAGATCCATGTTATTAAATAAATTTTCTGAGTATGACATTCAAAATGTTTGCTATACAATGAAAAATTAATTGTTAAGTGAACAAACAAGATAACTGAACTCATTCTCATGATAAACAGTAATCATTGGGGACTACCTAAATATGGGGCAAATGTTAACATTTCTCTGAAAATAATTTAAAGCATCTATACATACATATTCATAATGAATGACAAAGAGAATATTATAGCTGAGAAGTTGTACAAAGTATCAAATGAAAATTCTAGACCATGCCGGGCGTGGTGGCGCATGCCTGTAATCCCAGCACTCGGGAGGTTGAGGCAGGAGGATTGTTGTGAGATCGAGACCAGCCTGAGCTACAAAGTGAGCTTAAGGCCAGCCTGAGCTGCATAGTGAGACCCTGTCTCAAAAAGAAAAAAAAAAAAAGAAAATTCTAGACCAAAAAAACACAATATAAAAGCAAATTTATATCTTTAAATCTCCATTTTGATGTCTTTCATCAGAAATGAGTAAAAACTATAACAAAACTGTACAACTGTGATAATCAAATCGCTCGACCAGTTAAAGGTTTAAATGTAATTCTGCTTTCAAAGTCTCCTCCTATACCATGTTGAAGACTATGTCTTCTATGATAGCATGAAGTTAGAAAACAGTCATAACAAGATGAAGACATATCCTAAATTTTAATGGTGATTTCCTTTTATTGTTGAAATTGAATATGGTTTTTGTTTTACTTTTTATAAGATGTTTATTGATTCTTTTTCTAGTAACAGAAATATATACATATATCTATATATATAATACACATGTGAAAGTTATTTTTATTTATTTAAGCTATTTGTAAAAAATAGCAGAAGCAATGCTCTGCGAATTTATTTTCAAACTATAAAAGCAGTTTAAAATAGTGCTAAAAGAGGTAAACTAGATCTTGCAATGCTATTGACATAATTTCTGTCTCTTTGTTGTAAGGTCTGCTAATTGGGTCCTTTAAAAAGTTTCCTGAGTTAAAGTATTCATTTTTAATTTGATCCAATAAAGCCTCTTGTTTTTCTTTCCTATCATGGACCATGATGTTTATATCCAGTTGTCATTTTAATGGAAAGCATTCCTACGAAGTGACCTGAGGTCAAGCACAGTCTTTTTTTTTTTTTTTTTTCAGTACCAGGGATTGAACTCAAGTGGTTGAGAAGGCTAGGAAGGTGCTTATATTGCCAAACCATCTCCCTAAGCAGTCATTACCTCAACTATCAACTATCTGTTGACCAAATCTCCTTACCCTACTAGAGGCTGCCACTGCAGAAATACAAACTATATAACAAAGCAAGATCACAGAGCTGTTTTCTGGAGACAAATCAAGGAGACTACTGGAACTCTGGCATGGTAAATCCCTTTCATAGTGGTCGTGAAAATAATAAGGTTAGCAATATGCTTTTTAAGATCTGCCTGCATCTTTTATTAAAATATGAATTTTTAAGGGTATGCACACTTCATTAAACACACATGGTTCTCCAACTGCCTGCTTTTGGCAAGATCTTATTGACATGCACCCCAGTTGCATCTAACCACATATCTGCACCTCATTATGCTCCAATTAAGCTTAATCCTGACCCCTCAGCACATTTGCCTGGCACCAGGAAGCTACTGCTCATAGGCACTGTCCACCTGTGTCGTTTATTAAACTGTTAAGAGGACAACTACATAGAAAAATTGCCTTCATCTTCTGAGTTTGCTCTTTAACATTTAAGAATGAAGAATCAATTTATAGCATTCTGAATAGCTTGACAACAATTTCAGTGAGCAACGACCATACAGTGTTGTACCAGATGTGATATCAGTAAGCTGAGCTGAATCTTTTTCTGACATACTGAATAAAATGTATCTATTGCATGCAGTTAATAAAGTGAATAAGAGAAAGGCTGATGTTAGTTCATGACTACCACATTAAAATATGTGCCTCAACCTCAAGGTTCCTAATACTTGTTGATGAATACGTAATGTATACAGACCTAACTAGGTAGTAACAGGGCCATTAAAGCAAGGTGTGAAAGGAGGATTTCTTTATATTACATTGCTCCATAAATACCAAAGCACTATGTTTGAAAACCAGCTTCTCAAATATACACACGTCCACTTAACTTCAAAACTATACTTTTAAAATCTATAATTTATCATTGTTAAACCTAAATTAAATGAAAAAGGGAATATAAAAGTATTTCTTCATTTTTTATTTCAATAGCATACTTATCAGTTATATCAATAAGCATCCACTTTATTTCTCATTAAAGGCTTATTTTTAAAATGCTGTGAGCATTTTGTAAAGCATTTTTGAGACATTTTGGATATATTCTTTCCCAAAACCTCTCATGCATTAAAGAATCAGGAATAGGCTAGTATGGATTATATGTGACCACGTAAGTGAAATTTCTATCATAAGGTACTGGTTCTTCTTGTATTAAACTAAAAAAGAGATAGATATTGCTAAAACATCATCTCTAATGTAGCCACACAAACTGTACATTGACAGTCCTGTGGATAACCCATTATTATTGTGGGTTATTATTGGAATATTTTGCTTAATTCATGCACCTATAATATTTGGATGGCAATGGAATACCCATGTCTGACAAAACTAAACAAAAAGATGGTATAAATGAAGAACCATTTTGTATCTGTATATACAAAATAGTATAGCTACATAGTTACTTTCTCTTAATTCAATAAGAAGAAAGATTTGTACTAATAGTGTTTGGACGGGATATCGTGTCTGCATCCTGTGCTATGAATGACTACTACACAGAAAACAATATGCAATGTATTAATTGTTGTAACTCTCCTACCAACCTGTTTTGAAGCTGTCTCATCGCAATTTTTTTCTCAATAAAACTAATAAAAAAATTCACTGAAGTTAGTTGAAAAATTTCTACTTAACTAAGGAATAAACATTGTATTGGTGTTGCCATTTGGAATGCCAGATATCCAACTACAGTAATTCCTTGCTTAACAATCTGTCTGCTTAGGAACACTTCAGATTTAGGGGACCTGCAGCCGAGCCTTATGACTCTTATTTACTTATTTTCTTTTAGTTTTTATTTTTTGTGACCCTTATTTTTTATGTCGTATGATTCTCTACAATTTGTTGATAGAGCCTCTGTGACTTTTTGTACAGTACACATGTTTTGGTAAAGCTCTATCACTTTTGCTGATTGTACTGTATACTATAGTACTGCAGGGGTTTTTTTTTTGTTTTTTTTTTTTTTTGGTGCTGGGGATTGAACTCAGGACCCTGTGCTTGCCAGGCAAGCGCTTATTCTACTGAACTATTAGCTCAGGCCCCTACTGCAATTTTACATTATGTTACACATTGCAGTACTCCATGTACTATAGGCAAATAAAAGCACAATCATAAACTTGGAGATTCCTTTGATCATTTCTTTGTTATGAATATTGTAATATACATACTACATAAGATCTAGTCTCAGGAACGGAACTCAGCCATTAAACAAAATGTTCCTGTAGCCTATTGAATCGCAAGCAACTCACTAAGCATGCTGTGCAAATAAATACAGTATTCATGAAAAGACAAACATCTTCAAAATACGTATTGTTTGTTTTCTGTGTGCTACTGGGGAAAAATAAGTTACTTGAAATTCTTGAAGGTTGGTGCCAATAAAGACCTTAAGTTACTTTTTTGTCTCTATATTAAAAAACATATATGGTTTGCCTGTGTTGATGTAGAAGGGAGCACCATGGAACATGGTCTTACGAAGCATCAGTCACATATGACCCAGGCAGAGCTTCTAGGCTGAGGGCAGAAAGGCTCAGCAATGCATTCTTTCCACTGCACTCACTTCTAAAGATTATTTGCTTTCAATAGTTCCTTAGCTGATTACTGATGCATTTGGAGCTTAAAAATACTCAGATACCAACTCCTCAGAAGTGACATTACCTTTGAGATTCCTTGATATGCAGAAATGGCTTCTCATTCAGTGAACATAATTTTTGCAAGGTTTATATAGATACTTCTGAATAATAGGAAACAGTTGAAAAATTGATCAGCACTGCTTGATAATTTTTGTTTCTGTGATTGTTACACGGGTTTAATTATTTGGCTCCTTTACTACATACTCTATGTCTTTCTGTTGAAGTACAGAAAGCAGAGTTGGCACAGTAGTGGCTGCATCAATGCGAGTTTTCCTGTCCAGGATATCTGTCATTTCCAATGATTTTTACAAAGCCAAGAAGGCTAATAGTTATTTTTTTATAAATTTATATTTTAAAGAGGAAAAAATAAAAACAAAAAACAAAGGCAACTGAAAAACAAAGCAGCATGAAATAAAAATGGTATGTTATTTTTGAAACAGGAATTAAAAATTAAAAACAGGAGTTCTACTGCACATTTATATTAGCGGTTTGTTGCTCAGGTTACCAGATATAGCATTCAAGACCGACCAAACAATTAAATATTAAGTCTTCCTTTCAGTAAGATGTTAGAAACAATACACATTTTTAAAACTCAAAGTGAAAGGTATTCAACAGTGATTATTATGTTTCACAATCTGTCTTTAATGTAATTGCTCAGATTAAAGATATTAGCACATAGAATTGGTCAAAATAAAATTTTGAACATTAACAATTATTTTCAAAAATTGATAGAAATTAGTGGTACAATCTTCTCAGTTTTCTTGTGTACATGCTTATATTCTTTCCCCTCATTTGTTTTCCTAGCTTCCCCCTTTCCCTCATCTCAACTGTTTACTCCCTATGTCCCATTTCTTTCCATTTTACTATATCTGTTTTATTTTTCAGATTTTTTTTATTCTGTCAGGTTCTCACATTAGAGACACAATATGCTGTTTACACAGGTATGTCTGATTTATTTCAGTTATGAGTATAGCCTCCATTTGCATTGATTTATCCATAAAAGACTCAAGTTTTTCTTTCTTTGTAGTTCTATAATACTCTACTGTATAAAACACCACATCATTTTTATCCATCCATCGGGAGGTGGGCATTTGTGTTGTTTCCAAGATTCAGCTAAGACAATTTGTGCTGCTATAAACATGGGTGCACGTACATCACTGGGGTAGGTGATAAGTCAGAATTCAAGGTTTCCCAGGCGCCCTGCCCCAAACACTCCATTCTGCACCCTGGTCGCAGCTCACTTCCCCTTGGCTCCAGGCAAAAACCCAAATCACAAAAAGAAAACTGACCTTCACCTGGGATATAGCTGTTCCAGCCAGCAAACATCCTCCCCATAAAATCCCCTGGCCTATTTTGTTCATGGCTTTTTTGGTCTGTTAGACAGCCACCCCACTTTCTCCTACCTCCAATGAAACTGCTCTCATCAGAATGCCTGGTTTGGTCAGTTGTGTGAGTTCATACCTGTAGGATGTCTTCAGTTCTTTTGTAAAAATACCTAGAAGGGGAAATAGCTGAGCTGAATGGGCCTTCTAATCCTAGTTTTTGAGGAGTCTCCACATTGATTTCCATAGTGGTAATTTCCATCAACAGTGATGAAGGAGTCCTGTTCCCATAGTCTCTCCAGCTCTTGTTATTAGTTGATTTCTATATGATAGGCAGACTAATGGTTCTGTGGTATCATATTAGTTGCATTTCACTGTCACTGGTCCCTTGAATAGACCTGCAGATGCTCCTTCATGAATCAGCCAAAATGGAACACGTGAAACCCAGCTTCCAGCAATATCGACTGTGTGACTGTCGTGGCCATGAAGAATTCCCAGAGGCTGCTAACGTGCCATGATATGCACATGAGGAAATATAGTGGTAGATAGTTTATGGATTTGAAAAAATCATACCTGGATTACACCTGCTTTGCAGTCATGACTACAGATAAACACAATCTATAACATTGTTATATCATAAAATGTCCTGGATACTTTGAATAATTTGCATTCATGCCTTTTCCAAAAGGAGAGAGATCAACATTCCTTGAACTCATGAGATGTGATTATTTATTCATGGCTGCTTTATTTTATTGTAAGGGTTATCGGACAGCATGTGTTCTTAAGGAAAACACATCATTTTCATTCAACTATTACGTTGCTCTCATGTCTAATACAGACATTTCTTGTATGGTGAATTGCCTGTTAAACAACTGTTCACATTTAAGACAGAAGTATGCTGTTCAGACCTAGGAGCAGACTTCATCAATTACATACCCATGTGAGGTTTTCGGATTTTCTGATTGTCTGTTTGTCTATTTATAGTTCTGTGCATCTTGTTGATAGAACCTTAATGGCTTTTTTCATGTGTGTGCAGTAACCTTGTTTAGAGTGCTGTGATTTTTCACTGATTTTTCTATACAATATACTGCTGTTGTCTCATATTTTGTTATACATTATAGTATTTCATGTAAAAGTTCTGCAAGTGAAAACAAAGTCATCAAGATAGATTCCCTTCACCATTTCTTTGTTCTGAATACTATAATGTGCACACTATGTGCAACTCCTCACTTAGCAACTCACTCATTTAATGATCTAGTTGCAGGATGGTAACTTGGTCATTAAAGGAGTAGCAATTATATATTCAGAAATGCTTTGTATTTCATGAGTGTTATAGAGGCCTCTCATGCATTATTTCCCATTCATTATTTCTTTAGGCTAAAATCCTCAGTGACTATGTCAGAAAAAGTAAAATAATTTTCTGTTTTAGCTTTAGCTTCTGATCTTGCATTCATAACAAACTATTTCGTTATTATAAACCTTGCCTCTTGGACTTAAACTATGAATATTGATTTTCCCCAAAGTGAGATAAAAAGTATTTGCCATGACACTATTTGTGACTCCTATTTGTTAAACGTTTATCTCTGATTTTGTAGATTACTAGCCCTGGTCAAGGAAAACTCACCCCTATGGTACTGAATGTTAATGGCAAGAATAATTTGGAACATAATGCCACTTGGAATTTTCTTTAGAAAACCTGATATTACAACTGGGACACAATGTCCTAGAGCAGGAAATGCCAAGACATATATGTACCCTTCTCCAAAATAATACTGGAAGTCACACATAATGTACAGATCTTGACATCTAAAGGATTGGACAGAACAGACACTGGCTTGTGAAATAATACCAGAAATCTCAGAACTTCACTGTTTTCCAAACACTTTTCCAACTCATAGTAATAATTCAAGAGGATGATAAGCAGTCCTCTGTGCTGCAAGAACTGAGCAAAATCCAGAGTTGTGCAGAGGCAGCCTCAGAATGAAGGGAGGAAACAGACTTGCCCTACTGTGTGGTATGCTGACAGCAACCTCAGGCACCACACTAAGTCTGCTTCCAGAGGTAAAATGTAGACTTCAGGGAGTAGTGATTGTTCAAAAATAAGACCCGTAAGTTTCTACTTCATGCATAAACTAAATTTTGCCTATCTTACTTGGATTTATATATATATATACATATATATATATATATATACATATATATATATATATATGCTATATAAATTCTATTCCTGAGTAAATACTCAATATTTATTAGTTAATGGAATACAAATGTGTACTGCACATTCAGGGACAAAGAAATCATAGTAACTGAAATAGCACTATGTTTATGTATCATATCTAAATATCATAAGGTAAACCAAGAATGTATTTCACTAAAACTGTTGTAACAGCTTTATGATGCTCTCATTATGATGAATATTTTGAACAATGCACTATCTTTAGTTATCAGCCTCTGATTGGCTTCTTTAAAGATATTTTTCCCTACTTAATGTTACTCTATCTACCCAATGAGATAATTAAAGCCAGACAATATTCTCAATTTGTGTGATCATGAAAACAACATTCAGAATCTTTCACATCTGAATGTAACACTAGGCACACACAGATGGATGCCCAGAGGGAGCGTTTCATCTAATTACCAGTGCACGTGAATAAGAACTCATAAGCTTATCATGACAGATTGAGCCTGATGTGGTAATACATTTGACACTGAATAAAGGTGACAGGGGCCACAGAGACGGTGCAGCAGCATAAGCCCCTGCCTGGAAAGTGCAAGGTCCTAAGTTCGATCCTTGCTATTAAATGTGACCAAAATAATTCCAAACGGAAACTCTTTCTCCATATACCATGAATTGTTAATTTAAATTTCATGTAATTGCTTTTTGAACATGTTGATAAGAAATAGCTGTCAATTATTTACTAAACCTAAAGTAAAGCTACTTGATAAATGATTTGCATATATTATATTAATATGTATGGTAAAATGTATACTCTCTCCCAGAGAGAGAGAGAGACAGAGAGACAGAGAGATGTTCTGTGTAGTATTCACATTAATAGTTTATGCATAATTCCTATAATTTCTATAGTAATGTAAAAGTAATTTTTTTTTTGCAGTACTAGGGATTGAACTCAGGACCCTGTGCTTTCCAGGCAAGCACATATTTTACTGAGGTATCTCCCCAACCCTGTAAAAGTGATTTTATAATGTACTAGTGATGACACTTCACACTAGAAAACAAGAAAGAATAGAAATTTAGAAAATATTTGTCTAAATCTAAGAATCTAAAATGTAAATCTGATTCTAGCATTTCTGACAAGTGACTTTGGGAAGACATAATGATTTTATTTCATTATTATTTTTATTTTATTTTATTTATGTATTTAGTACAGAGTTTCTAGGGTCTCACTACACAGGTCAGACTCATCATGATCCTTCTGCTTTCACCCGCCCAGACTCCGGGATTCCAGGTGCGCGCCCCACTCAATCACCCTCTCAGTGAGCCCCAGCGGTGAGGCCAGCGCAGCACAACAGAGATCAAATCCAGGTACCTGTGCCTGCCTAAGCAGATGCTTTAGTCCACTGAGCTATCTGGCCAGCCCTGCAAAATTATTTTAAAAAGTAGAAAAATATGCTGTCATATTTTTATTATTCTTCAATATTTACAGCTCCACTGGTATTAAAATTGACACAGGTAATGTTATTTTAAAATGATACATATTTAATGGTGCCCAAATACTACAAAATAGAAAAAAAAATTAGAACATGTCTTAGTTACTTTTTACTTGTTGCTGAGACAAATACTTGACCCTCAAAGGAAGGAAAGGTTTAGTTAGCTCACAGTTACTGGAGGGGTCAGTCCACATTCCCCTGGCTCCAAGGCAAACAGCAGTTCACACTTCAGAAAACAAGAAGAGCAGAGGAGGAGCAGCAGTTGTGCCCACCACGCCTCTCCTCTATGCTGACTGTGAAGACCCGAGCTCCTGCAAAGCTGGGCGAACGTCAACCTCCTCTGAAGACTCTGACTTCTCCACGGAAGTGGGGCAGGGCGGGAGGACCCCCTGGCAGGGTCGCAGGAAGCTTTTCTCAATTCCTGGGCCCTGCCCACCTCCAGGGCTGGGCCCCCACACTGAGAACTTCCTGAGCTGATTCAGCCAAGTTGACACAATGTATCAACCAACACAGAACATATTCCTGACTTTAAAATAAACGACATTTATATACTGTACACTGAATACTTACAAAATTATGAAGATTTATGCCTTTTTAGATAAAAATTATTAATTTTTTAAACTCAAAATATATTTATCTTCATCATTATAATAGATTTGTTTAATGCAATGTAAGATAAAATTGTACTATCAGTCTTATCCTCCTGAAATACCTCTTGGTGCCTTTTTGATAATATTTTCAAACTAGTAGGACCCTTTTGTCATAAGACACATATGTATTTGTTCTGAATAAGAAATTCATATAAAATATGTTTTAAAAAACCTACCTATGTGTTTATTTGGTACAGGTCTAACTCTGCAGTCAGTCTTGGGGTGACCCTCCTGTCTCAGCTTTCCCAGCCCTGAGTCTGGAAGCATGCACCACCATGCCCAATTTGAGATCCTGCAAGGCGCTTCCAGGTTCTGAGTTACCGCGGCGTGTGTTACCAGGATGGAACCCGGGACCTTGTGCTTGCCAGGCAGGTGCTTATAACGCTGAGCTATCTCCCTGGCCTAAGTAAGATATATTAATCTTGTATTTATTTATTTTATGTATTTGATGCAGGGCCTCACTGTGAAGCTTGGACTGGCAGCGATCCTCTTGTTTTCAGCCTTCCCAACACTGGTGTTACTGGAGTGCACTACCACACCAAAACCTGCTCAGCTGCACCCCGAGGTGGGGGGCATGTGGAAGATATTTTAAATGAATTGAAAGTCTTTATTGTATTTTTTATACCCTAGAAATCTTGACTACATATGAGAATAAATATGTAAACATTACTAAAGCAAAGGCAGGACGCATGGTATGTTTCATTACCTTTAACATTAATTCTTGTTTGATATTCTCCATGCATGAACACATATCCTTCCTTGTTTACTAAACTGAACTATAAGACTTAATAATTAAAACCATTCATTATTTATTTCTACTTTTATATACACCTATGTATATAAAAGTATGCATAGGTTATACTTTAGGCTATTTTTGCTACTTCAAAATCCTCAAAAATAAGAAAGGGGTTGCTTCTGTCTTTTTCTGAAATATCTGCCAGTACTTTTTCTAGGGTTAAGATTCATAGTGATCCTCCTGTTTTAAGGCTCTCCAGTGCTGGGATTATAGGTGTGCGCCACCACAAAAGGACTCAGAGGTGGGCCCAGTACATCCATGGGTGGGGATAATGGGGCATGTGGTGCTAGGGATCAAACCCCATTCCCTGCACTTTCCTAAGTCAGCTGAGCTATCTCACTCCCCCCCCCCCCCCCGTGATCACAGAGAAGGAAATTACTCTGTTCCAACAGCAACAGCTAGAAAGGACACGAGCACAGACTCCAGTACTGGAGTACAGT
>PVKA01020471.1:0-18108 GCA_004027165.1 Ctenomys sociabilis | reverse complement strand
GATTTCTATAACCAAAAATACATTGATCAAAGGATTTGAAAAGGACTAAGAAATTATTTGAAGAATCAATATTTTAAAATGTCCTTGTTATCAAAGTGATTTAAAATTTTAATGTAATTCATAGGTTCACAGAAAAATATAGATTAGATAATTCTTAGAATTAGAAAAAAATGCATGGAAGCATAAAATTATCCTACATAGGGCTGGCACAATAGCTCAGGGGACTAAGTGCCTGCTTAGGCAAGCACAGGGACCAGGGTTTGCTCTCAGGTATCGCATGTCCCACCAGCCCACCCCTGGGTGCAGTGAGCTGGCCACTGAGTCCCAGTGTGGTGGTACATGCCTGTAATTCCAGTGCTTGGGATGCTGAAAACGGGAGGATCACTACAAGTCTGACTTGCATTGTGAGAAACTGTACAAAAAAATCCTAGTCAACATAGTCAAAGAAGTCTTGAAACAAAATTAAAGCTACTGGAATTATATTATCTGACTTCAAATATGTAATCAGCTGTAGTAATCAAAACAGCCTGATTTCAATATTAAAACATCTACATAGAGCCACACAGAGTATCACATGCATGGGTCAGGAATTATGGGGAGAAAAATCAAGAAAATTATAAATTTGAGCCCAGCTTAATCAACTTGACATGGACTTGTCTTAAAAATAAGAATTTAAAATAAAAGCATTAGGGATGAAGTTCATTATTAAGATACTGAATTCAACCTTTAGAACATCCCAAATAAACGAACAAGCAAAAGAACAAAAATAAACGCCACAGGCCAGTGTAATGGAATGGAGACCCTAGGATTAAACCTATACATTTATAGCCATTTAATCTCTGACAAAAATGGTGAGATTGTGAATTGGGGGAAGGTTAATCTTTACAAAAACTGTTCCTTGCGAGATGCATACATACATGCAGAAGAAATTAGATGCTGTCTCTTACCATATACAGAATTCAGATGAAAATTAACTGATTCAAAATTTATGTGTAAGACAAAACCCTAAAATACTAGAAGAACAATTGGAGAAACACCTCAGGATACTGGAATAAGGAAGGATCTTTTGGATAAGAGGCTGAAACCAGAGGCAACTGGAGTACAGATACACAAATGAGATGAATTCAAAGTTTAAAAAAGTCAAAACAGAAATTTTGTCACAACAAATAAAACAATAAAGAAATGAATTACAAAACAGAATAATGTATTTTCAAGGCACACATCTGACAAAGGTTCATATTCATAATATTTAAGGAAATCAATCATCTCTACCAAAAAAAAACTAGAAGAAGAGAGGAAAAAAGAAGGGGGAAAAGAGAGAAGAGGAGAGAGGAGAGCAGAAAGGTGGGGGCATGGAAGAGGAGAGGAGAGGAAAAAGAAAAAAATCTGACTAAAATATGGTCAGCAAATATTTTTCAAAAGAAGACTTAAAACAGCAAATATGTTGGAAAATGCTCACATCACTAATCAGAAGAATGTGACATACTTTACCCCAATTTGAAGGCTTTTATCAAAAAGAAAAAAAAAAGATATGAGTGCCTGGGATGGATATGCAAAGAGGAAATGAGACGGATATGCAAAGAGGAAACCCTTGCAGTCAGTGAGTATGTGAATTTGTACCAGCCTTGTGGAAAATACCGTGAGGCTCCTCAAAACTTGTATCACAACATGGAACTAGTATGCGATCCAGCAATCTCACTAATGAATATATATCCAAAAGAAATAATATAAGTATGTTGAAGTAACATGTATGTTTCCGTATTTATTTCAAAATTATTTCCAGTAGCCAAAAAAATGGGAAAAAATCCATGTGTTTAGCAGCCGACGAATGGATTTCTAAAATGTGATATATGTGTACACAATGGAACATTACTCAGACATTAAAAAAAAACCTTGTTATTCATTGCAACGTGGATGGATCTGGAGAACACCCATCACATTAAATGAAACGAACTGGGAACAGAAAGCCAAAATAGCATGTGTGGGTTATAAAAATATAGGATATAAAATAGAAGCTGAAGTTAGAATGGTGATTACTAAGGCTTGGTCAATAGGCACTAAAGTAGAGTTCCATAAACAGTTAAGTTCTGGTGTTCCATGGTGTGTAGGGTGATGATAAATAATGGGCCTATACTGCATATCCCATAGTTTGAATGTTGTCATCACAAAGAAATGATAAGAGCTTGAGAAGATGGAGATGCTTGCCCCGATTTAAATATTTTGTATACATGTGTCAAAACACCATGTGGCATCCCATAAATATGTAAAATTTTATGCCAGTTCAAAATAAAATAAAACAAAACAAAACTTGGAAGCAGCCAAGATGTCCTTTAGTAGTGGAATATATCCAATGCATATAAGGGACTACTGTTAAGAAAATGAGAGATCAAACCATGAAAACAAAACTGAAAGAAACAGGAAGTGAACACCCAATCGGAGTTGTTACTATGTTACTCCAACTGCCTGGTGTTATTAAAAAGGTCAAAACTATAGAAAGAGCAAAAACAAAGCCATGTTTACCTTGGCTGGGACAAAGGAAAAGAGGGATGAAAATGAGAGAGGGGAGTTAGCAGTGTGTAGATGCTTTTCAGCGCAGTAAAAGAATATCATAATAGTAAGTGGGAGCCTTTATATATGTATCCAAAACAAAGAGTTTAGAGCAACAAGAGAAAGCCTTCTTTGCTGGTAATGATGTGTGCCAGTGTTGATTCAGCATTTATAACAAAGAACTAGTCTTGCTGGGGTATGTTCATGGTGGAGAGGTCTGTGCAGTGCAAAGGTCAAAAGTATAAGGATAAATAAAACGTAGGACTTTTTACATTAATTTCATCGTTGCACTTTGGACATACATAGTCATCGCATTCATCACAGAGTATCTGTATCTGTATGATGTATCTTGACTTGTCTTTTTTCCCCATTACCCTCCCCTCCTTTAATGCTTTTGTTTTGTTTTCTTGTTTATAAAAGCTGTTTCCTTTCACTCTTTTTTTTCCTTTTCCATTCCTTCCCTCTCCTTCTCCCTCTTCCTCCTTTTCTTCTGGTCAATGGAGTATGAGTGGACCGTAAAGAAAGATAAACATGAGGCATGTGAAGTTAAATGAATAAAACCTGATACCACAACACTGAGGAGAGTAAGTCAGACCCACATGATAGAGAGGAGAGAAGGGAGGAAGGGAGGGAAGGGAGGGGGAGGAGGAGGGGAGGGAGGGAGGGAGGGAGGGAGGGAGGGAGAGAGAACTAGCTACCAAAGAGGAAGTAGGGAAATCTTTTTCAAATGGATGGGAACAAAACAGATAAGAAAACAGGAGGGTGGTGGGGGAAAGAAAATGTTGTGGTAAAAGAAGACCACTGAAAGGAAAAGTGACGAAAATAGAACTTCCTACAATGGCAGAAAGAGAATAAAAACTAGAAGGTGCAAAGAGGCAAAGGAGGGATAATTTATGGGAAAAGGGAAAGAATAGGAGAAATCACTGCACCTTCTTTTTCAACTTTCTCTGAATCAAAATTCTCTTCCAAACAACTAAATCTTGAAACAATTTTGAAAAGAAAAGAAAATAACTATGTAAGAGAGAAATGAATGTTTTCTGAATTTGCCTTAAAGCTCTTCCCTGTTGTGAAAATAATTAAATACAGAGGAAAACAAGAAACATTCAGAGAAGTTGTCACGTATCTTTCATAGTGATATACTTCATTTAGTAACATGTTTAATAATTAGATGCTTACTTTATGATCTTTCCTATCACTCAGTATTCAAATATCTTAAGCACATATTGTAATCATCACCCTGCTCCTCCTCAATATATTTTTGCATGATCATGCAATTTCTAAATTTTTCTTTTATTCATAGATATGTTACAAAACATGGAGAAATGATGGGCAATGAGAGAATTACTTGATGGTATTCTTCTAGGACTAAGAATTTAGCAGTAATATTTCTCCTTTAAATATAAAGAAGTTTAGCAGGAAGCCAAATCCTCATTTATATCTCATAATTCAGAATTCTAAGAAAATCTCTTATGTGTACAATTGCACTACAGAAATTCCAGCAGTTTATAGCTTATGTATCTTACAAATATACGAAAAGCAGATGTTAAGGATTTTGATTTATGATGAAACCAACAACTTGATACAGCAAGTCCAAAGTCAATCAGAAATAAAATGCAAGTATTTATGGCAAAAAGACAGGATGCTTCAGTGAGACTGCTAATTTGAAAATAAAATTGGTTAATGTTCTAGGAGATATCTAAAGTCTATTTTTCTAGTAGTATTTATGGGCTGGCTAAACAGCTCAGTGGATTAAAGAGTCTGCAAGCAGACCCAGGGGTGTTGATCCCTGGGCCTGTGGTGCCAGTTCCACTCCCCGGAGCGCACTGAGATGGCAATTGAGACTGGGCATAGTGGCGCACAACTGTTTTCCCCGCTCTTGGAAGACTGTGAACAGCTGGATCACTATGAATCTGATCTAGTAGTGAGACCCTGAACACCCTGTACATCCTTCCCTAAAATACAAAATAAATAAATAAAGAAAATTCTATCAAATAGAATTTATTGGTAAAGCTCAGAGAGAATGACCACTTAATTGCTATTTAGAAAAAGATTATCTACATTGTTATTCATATTTACTTGAAATAATCTACATCCAAGCTCAGATAATTCTTGCCAGCCAGATCTTTCAAGCTGCTGCACGTAGGAACCCCGTTCCTCACCGGTTGTGGTCTGTTAGCAACCCTCATTTCTCACCACGCGTGCTGCACCTACATGTCAAGTGCTTCCTCCTCCCCAGCATGGAAGACACTCCCTGAGGGGTGAGCTGCAACTCTATGTAATGCTGCTGCTTCCCATCCTCTTAGCCTGACTTCTCTTAGTGAAAAGCAGGCAAACTAAAGGCCCTCCACACTCTCAAAAAGGGGAACGACATAGGAGAAAATTTGGGAACTTTGGAAGGCATTTGAGATTCAGTCTTTTGAACTGCTTGGAATATAATTGATTATGTTGACAAATGCAACAATAATACTTTCTGCGTTGAATTTTTTCAGGTAGATATTTCTGAAAAATAAAAGTAAAGAAAGAGTGTCACTGTGTTCTATTAATTTGTTTTCCTTAACTGTAGTCACAGTGATAACAATTTATACTCTTCCTTTCAGATAAGTATAATTCCAAATAGCTGTGATACATAACTGTGGTTTTACAAAAATAATCATGCTTTTACTGTTATATTTGACATATAACTGGGTCTGCATAGAAGACAGCTTAAAACAGTTCACTGAAATGATAGAAATGATAGGCGGGCCTGTTTCATTGCATTATGACTTCCAGTAGAACCTCCAGTGATAGATAAAATACAAAAACAACAATAAAAACAACAAAAAGAATACACCCATACACCATGTTTGCACATTATAGCTACATTAATCTTTCTGGAAGATAGTCTAATGATACATATTTTTAAAAAACACTTTAGGACCTAGGAGATGGCTCAGAATAAGTGCTTGGCTGGCAAACACAAGGACCTGAGTTCAATCCCCAGTTCCACAAAACAAAAAAAGAAATTTAATATAGATGCATCTTTTTTGCTTTTTAAGAAATTTTTCTAAGACAATAATTAGAAATTCAACTTAATTTTCTTTGTATTAGTCAAACTTTTGCAAATTGCTGGCCTTGTGTGAAAGAGAAGATTGACAAATAGTCAAATGTGTGAGCACGTACACATCCATAAGCAATCACTAAGCCTTACATTTTCAAAAAATTTTCTTGAGAAAGCAGAAATTGATAATGTGCCTACAAAAATCTACATTATTTTTAAATAATCATAGAAAATACACAGAGGAAGACATCAATATGCCAATAGTAACTTGTCATTACTGGGTAGTTGATTATACGTAAAATTTACTTTCTTATTTTTAATTTATAAACTGCACAGGGCTCACCAAAATGGAAAAATTCATAGGTAGTGATTGAACTGGGTCTCCAGTGAGGGCTAATTCAATGCTATGCTTTTTGCAATCTGTGGCAGTAGTTTTCTCTGGGGGTGAAATTTTGTTTCCTCTTCCACCAGTGGATATTTAATGTCTGGTGGCAGATTTTAGTGCCATACCTGGAGGGCTGCTAGAAGCATCTGGTGGGTAGAAGCCAAAGATACTACTGAACTTCTTTCAGTGCATGCAACGAGATCCCTGTCCTCTCCTTCCCTGGAAACTACTACCCAGCTCCAGGTGTCAAGATGGCCTTCCCCTGAAGACCCTGCTCTAGAGCCATGAAGAGGTTAAAGAAAAGGTCTCATTCAGGTAATGGCACATGGGACAGGTTCAGATTTTAATCTCCCTCCTTTTTTGATACCTGGAATAAAACTCAGGACCTTGCGCTTGCTAGGCAAGTGCTTGTGCCACTGAGCTATATCGCCGGCCCTTAGTCAACTTTTCAATGCAAACAGTTCTCTCCATAAACCTATTCTTCCATTTGGACCACAATGTCTAGTTGAGACTGTAGATGTGTGTCACCCAAACACTCCTGATCCAGGACAGCTAGAGCATTGGACAGTTTAGAAAAGGGCAAAGCATCAAAAGGGAATAGGGACCACACTGAAAATCCTGACAATAGAAATTTCAAGGAAGTTATAATAGGAAGAATGTGAAATAAAGAAGCCACTGTCAATCACGTAACAATTTATACATGCCATACCCCAAAATATGAGACTTTATAATCCCACTCGTTTAGAATAATGTTTCTAAACAGGAAACATTATTAGAAGTTAAATAAAACCATTTGCTACTAAAAACAAAATAGCTCAAAACGAGCGCATGTGCCTCATGCGGCCCCAATGGACAATAATTACTCAATAAGTATTTGTTGAACTAGAAAAGAATGACAAAGACAGAGAGGAGAGATCAAGAGAGAAAAGGATTGAATCTGAAATAGGGCAAAGAAATAATCAGCCTAGAGATTCAGAAATCAACTCTGTGGTCAGAAGCACAAGGCAGCTTAACACTCTGATACACTGTCTTCTGTGGCTTTTGATCTGCTCTTTCAATTAAGAGTTTGGAGTCCATTTTTAAAATGACAAATTCCCACAACTTATCTTCAACCCTAATCCAATGTTTCATACCATTTTTAATAATAAAACTAAAATAAGAAACTTTACAGTACAGGGCCCACTAAATAGCTCAGTTGATTAAAGTGCTCACTTAGGCAGACACAGCATCCCTGGTTCACAGCGCGCGACCAAACCCCGGGGTACGCTGAGATGGTGAATAAAAGTGGGCATGGGAGCACTTACCTGTAATCCCAGCTTGTGGGAGGCTGAAAACAAGTGGATCCCTAGGAGTCCCATCTAAGTAGTGACACTCCATAGATCCTGTGGCCCTGTACTAAAATACACCCCCCCCCAAAAAAAAGAAAAAGAAAGAAAAGAAACTTTCCAATACAAAGAGTCAGCAGGCTCAGCCTTGATAAAATATTTTTGCTTAAGATTTGTTCATTTATCTATTTGTTTCTGAGACAGTGTCTCACTGTGTAGTACAAGCTGAAAGAATTCATATTTTTGTTTTGTTTTTTTTTTTTTTGAGGATCTTGCTACTCAGTGAAGGTTGGCCTTGAGCTCATTTTGTAGTCCAGATTGGTCTCAAACTTCCAGTGGTCTCCCTGCCTCAGCCTCACTAGTGATAGGATTAAAAGTGTATACCATCATACCCAGTGTGTTCCTTTATCTTTACTGAATTTTTTAAAATTGCAATGCTTCAGGTAGAAATGTTCATATAAACAAATTATGAGTATATTTTTATTTCAAGGCCTACCTGCCAAGAAATTGTGTCAAATATTTATTTTGACACGAATCCTTGCCAGTTGAAGATATTTGTCTTCTAAAACTAGTAGGCTAATGTAAAAAAGCTTATTCTTTGAGAGAAAGAAATTGATTATCTTCTACATTGTTTTGAATTTAATAATGATTGAAATTTTACTAGATTACCAACTATCAGTAGATTATCATTGTCTCAATCATATATAAAATAGTATTCTCGCTTAGTAGTACATATGAATGTTTATTTTATTTTTAACAGAATGTTTGAGAAAATGCATCAATAAATAAAATACATGATAAACATTGGATAGTTTTTTTATCACCTTGCAGTACTTAATACTGATTTTTCTTTGTTGACTTCAAAAGGCAATTCATACATTGTAGAATAAAAAGAATTCCTGGTATATAGACTTTTATATTAAAATTATTCTATGTATCTATCTGTATATCTCTCTCTATATATATGGAGAGAGAATTAGAAATGGAGGTAGAGAGATAGATGGTCTGTATCTAAAATATTATATGCTCTATAATTAGATTTTAAGATATAAAGAAATTTGTTTTATCTTTTTTCTGAGACAGGGTCTCTCTATGCAATTCCAACTGGCCTTGAGCTCATTATGTAGCTCAGGCTGGTCTCAAACTTGCAATGATCCTCCTGCTTCAGCCTCCTGAGTACTGGGATTACAGGCACATGCATCATGCCTGGCTTTAGATTTTTAAAGTGTATCTTTGACAGCAAATGTGAAGGAAGGCATAAAACTGTGAGTTCGGTCAATGGGTCCTTTGGACCACTTTCCTCTGCTTATACTGTGCCTCTCCACGGGAACAGCATCACTAGTGTTTTCTCTTGTCCTTCATCTTCCAGTGATGGGCTCTGAGCAAATTATACCTTATGGCAGGTCTTGTGCTCCTGTTACTCCTGACTCTGTCTTCACACAAAATCAGACCTGAGGAGTAACCTGCTGCATCATCATCCCTGATCCCTTTTCAGTGACTGCAAGCAAGTTAAAAAAAACTAAAGCGAAATCAATGACCATATTTATAGTCACAAGAGCCTACATAGCAGCTGCCCCCCCATTTTTGCAGTACCAGTTAAATGTTTGCTAGGGCACCCAGAGTTTTATCATGGCATCACAGCCCCCTCTCCAGCTTTATTGATGAGCATCAGCTGGCATCACTCATTTCTCCCTTTGCTTTATGGTTGGGACCTTGTATCTTCTTATCATAGCAGGCCGATAATATCTGTAAAGGGTTCTCTAGAGCTGTTTGAGTCAATTCTACTTCAATGAAGTAAAACTTTTTAAAATTATAATCTAGATTAATCCAGTTTACACTAGGAGAAATATTAATCCCAAAAGCTCTACAGTTTACTATAAAGGACTAAGGCTGACCTTAATTATATTTTTCATATATATTTTAGAGATGATCAAAGGATCATGCAAATTGTGAATAAGTTTATGACCATAAAAATTCAATATTCTCTTTTATGCACTACCTTTCCATTTATGTTATTTTGCCAACATCGTGTTGTGTTCGTATCAAAATCTCGTAAGTCTTGAAAGCAAAAGTATCTCCTTATTTCATTTATCATCTGAAAAAATGCTTTGCTCATCTATCTGCTTTGCTTTCTATTTGAAGTTTTGAAATAACTTCTGAATTTCTAAAAATGACCTTGAATTGGTTTAGGCTGGTTGTGCTTTATCAGAAGAGTTGGAATAATGCCGTTAGCCCTTTAGTGTTAGGACTTTAAAAACTTTCCAATTAGAAAGCACCAGGGACCATCCAATTAGAGAAGGATAGGAGGCTATGGGCTTCTAATTAACTGGAAGAAAGAATAAAGATAGCCTTTTTGTAAAACCTAAGGTAGTGTATAAATCTGCCATAACATATAATCGATCAAAGACTTTATTTAAAAAATGTCAGCTTCCAAACATGTAAAAGAGTTATAGCTTTATTCCAGTATGATTGCTGAAAGATATGCTTTCTATTACAGAACTGCTGTTATGAGAATCACAGCACCTCAAAATACCATTGCCAGGTGGATGGAAAAATTCCTAAAATACTGTCAAATGAAAAGTGTGCTAATAGTACAAGCAAATTCTACACTAAATATAAATAACTATAGCATTTTGCTTAGCATAAATACTGGTTCATAACGCTTGAATTTCATCTTCTTATTCTAGAAATGACAATACCTGAAAGAAGAGGAAGTGCTTTGTTTTGATACACTTTTGAAAACATGGTTATGTTTTTAAAATAATAGGATGATTATGAAAATAAAAGAGTTATTCATTTTAAATAGTGAATTTTGGGGGAAATTATAACTACCTTTTTTCATAACAATGTACCATGATAAATGGCTCCATTGGGATCCAAGAGTTGTACTTTGTATTTCATAAAGATGGAAAAAGTTCAAGTCCTGATGACATTAGAATAAAATCATGACATTTTAATAATCAAATAAAATGGCAGGATCAGTGTGAAACTCTGCCAGTGGGACAAGGCAGCCATGGCTGTAATTGGCAACAGCAAGGATGAGAATATAAGTGGATAAGAGGAATGTGTTCTAGCATTCTGCAGCACAGCAGGGTGATAGTTCACAATTTCTTTATATATTTTATGAAATAATAGAAGAGCTCAAAGGCTCTAAACATAAAGAAATGGTGAGATGGAAATGATGATCTTTTTAATTTAATCATTATACATGATATACACAAGTATTAAATGATCACAAGTATTGAATGCTCCCTATAAACATGTACAAATATTATATACCAATTAATAATAGAACAGATTATTCATAAGAATACTGAAATGAAAATAATAATTTATCACTAATAGAATGTTCAGTAGTAGCACAACACCTGCCTGGAAAGCATGAGGTCCTGAATTTGATTCCTGGTACTCTCCACCTACAAAAATAAAGCAAAAAGAATAGAATGATAAATGAATGGTATTACTTATAATTGAAAGTCCTACCAGCATATTAATTTCTAGAATTAAATGTCACGTTATTGGTACAGCATGAAATGGCCAGGCTATCTTTTACTTGAAAAGTTTTGCCTAACATATACTTATAACATATTCACTAAGCCTGCTGGGTCCTCATTCGATCTAGAGCCAAGGCCAGGCATGAGTGAGATTGCCTGGGGCTCACTGTGTCTTTATTCAACCTAGGACTGGTGTGTGAGTGGGACTACCCAAGGCCTACTCGGTTCTTATTTGATACAAAGCTAAGGCCAAGCATGTGAATGGAACTTCCTCTATCAGACAGGCCCAGTGTGAAAGCCTGTGGCAAAACTACCTGCAGTGAGGCTAGAAGCAAGACCAAGCCAGCTGATCTAGGAGCAGAACACCTTTCCAGAGTGGCACAGAGGGTTCACCTCCAAGGGCTGCAGCAGGGACAAGTGGAGCACAGCAGCCAGACCCCTGCCACACCCACCCAGGTAAGATTGAACTGGACCTGGTACTAAGGTAATATCTCTATCAAAAAGCACTACACCAAAGGTTAAAAGACAATACTATACAAAAAGACAAACAGGAGGAGTCAAATGCATTCTCAGGCCCTGAGATCACCCAGAAAAAATGCAAGAGACAATAGCATAGAATAAATTGGAAATCACACACCTGAAATCTCTGCAGTAATAATGTCTGACATAAAGAAACAACTGCAGAAAGGTATAGAGGAAATAAGATCAGAAATAATTTCTGAAGTAAGAAAAGAAATTATAACTGTAATGAAAGTAGTACTAAGTGCCTCTAAAGAAGACACAGATTAAAGAAAAATAGAGAAGAATAGAAAAATGATGGAATCCTTGAATGGGCAATATAGGAAAGAAATAGAATGTATGAAGCAGATTCAAAGAAATATACGGGAAATTAAAACTTCAAGCACAACCTTGCAAAATCATTTGACTGAAAGTCCGTATAGACTTTCAGACTTTGAAGACCCATTGCAGTACGTGAAAAGGTAAGAAAACATCTCTTAAAAACAACTAGGATGCAGGAGAAAATAATAGAATAACAGGCATCAATGAGATGGAAGGAGTCAATACAAATGATATAAAAAGAGTATGGACAGAAGTAAAACTTCCCAAATATGAGGAAACAATCTGACACTCAGTTAACTGAAGCATATAGAACTCCAAATAACATCAACCCAGTTAAAAAGACTCCCAGACATATAATAATCAATATTTCAGAAATCCAGCACAGGAACAATATACCAAAAGCTGCTAGAGAAAAGAAACAGATCACGTTTAAAACCCATCAGAATAATGGCAGATTTCTCTTCACAAGCCCTTGAGGCAACAAGAGAATGCAGCAAAGTACTATAAGTCGCACAAGAAAAGAAATTCCATCCCAGAGTAATACACCCTGAAAAACTCTCAAGTATAATGGAGAAGGGAAATACTTCCATGACAATGATCAACTAAAGAATTTCATGATGACAAAATGAACATTACATAGACTACTAAAACATATTCTAGAGAAGGATCAACTCCATGAATGAAATCAGAAAGAACCCACCAAATGTGGCAAACAAATACAGGCAAAAAGAGGTATACAACAGCAGTCTTTTAATATTCTTTTATAAAGAACAGCAAAATATTTCCATGAGCATACTCTACAAATGGATTTCTTCTGCGCCCTATGGGGCATGATTCTGTCTAGTCTTCAGGGTAGATATGAAGGAAATATCAGTAGCTTAGTCCCATAAGTGATACCTGGCCACCAGTAGACGTCATGGACACTGTCCATATCCACCACATACTAGAACTTTGTGCAATATCCTACCTGCAAACTGTTAGAAGTGCTGGTCGTACATTTGCCATTGCAGTATTTATGTTATGTTTTATTCCTAGTGATTCTTTACTATCAGGAAAGCTTTTTCTTAGTGCAATTGTTTTGCAGTATTCAATTTTAATTAATTTTTGGGTAATTATTTAATCTTAATTTTTGTTTAAAATTTATACTGTATCTTTTGCTTACAACCTACTTATAAGACATGGTATGATATTTTCTCCTAGTATTAGAAACTTTAAAAAGCATGTTTTAATTTTCCATTGACTTTATATTACTTCTTCCTTGTCTTTTACACACACACACACACACACACACACACACACAAGAAAATATGTATATAACCCAACATAAGATTGATACTGCTTTGTAGAGATCTTCAAAGATCTTTTAAATGGCTTCATCTAATATATCTTACATAGTCCTGCAAAGCTCCCATTTTGAGAGCCCTTTATTCTTTATCCAGGACCATAGAGCAACTTCTCTTGCCCTCTGGATTATGCTCTTTGTTATTTTCTATATGTTGTACCTTGAGTTATTAGAATATTTTGAATTTGTACAACTGGAAAATATTTTATTTTTAGTTTTTAAAGGTATGTTTGCTAAGCATAAAATTCAATGAGTATGGATACTTTTTCTTTCTTTCAGGCCTTTGAATTAGTCTAGTTTGTCTTTGCTTTTTTTCACGGAACCAGGGATTGAACTCAGGCCCTTGTACTTGACAGGGTAGCACTTATTCTGCTTAGCCATCTCCTATCCCCTTAATCTAGTTTCTTACACACTTGTTCTTTTTATTTTTCTAATGTGGAATAAGATGCTGTTTAATTTTGTTCTTCCATAGCTAATTTTTTATGCATTTACTTTAATGATTTTTTTCTTTACAATAGTTTTGGACAATTTCATTTTTGTGTATCTTGGTATAATTTTATTCAAATTTCTTGTAAATAAGGTTCATTTTTCTTTGAATTCTCAGCAAAGCAGTGTTGACGAGCTTTGATCCTTTCTCTCATGGTTGATAATGTTCCTTCTCTGGAGTTGCACTACTAACATAAGTTTATAAGAACAAAAGTGGAAACAAATCTTGAATGAACTTAAAATACCTGTGAAATTAATTGTCAGTGGCTTTATTCTTCATTACCAAAATGAAATCTCTGGTATTCTTTTTTTCTCTTTTGAAACAAGTATTCAGGTTTGCTTGCAAGGTAAGTCTCTTAGTGCTGCTGGTCAGGTCCCTTTACACAGTCATGTTAAAATTTGTGTATTGGAAACGGTGGATTCTGTTAACTGAAAAATTACTTCGTGTCTGTTCTCCTGGATGTTTTCATTTGTTTGGCGGCACAGGGTGGGAACTAAATGGTGTCACAGGAATTTAAATTGTTATTTTGAAACATTTCTCTTTTGTGTTCAATATCACTTTGCTTAGTCGTATCACAGTGTGCTGACTTTCACCAAATTCAGGGGCATTAAAAGCAGAGTTCCAAGCCAAGATCTAAAAGATTCCACAGGATAGTACAGAATATCACATGAGTGGGCAGATGAAAGGGCAATAGGATGAAAATGACACTAGTTTCATGTTTTTTCTAACCCCCAGCCATTGATGGAGAGCTAAGTGATCTAAAAGAAATAAAAAGAAAATCACTTCTTGGAATATAAATAACTACACAGGGAGCTACAAATGCATAAAACAAAACTAAAACCAAGAAGAAGAAAAATTAAATAAAAAATATTTTTTCCCTGTAGTACATTATAGTATAGGATGAGAGAGAAACTGATTTTTTTTTAACACACAGGATCTCACTATGTATTTCAGGCCTTGGGTGTGACCTTCAGTGACCTTGAGTGTACTATGTAGCCCAGACTGACCCTGAACTCATGGTGATCCTCCTGCCTCAGTTCCCAAATGCTGGGATTACAGCCATGCACCATCACGTCTGACCTTATTTTATTGTAATTGGGGAGAACAGGCCCTTTATGATCCATCCCTACTAACCTATGTGTATGAGGTTGGAGATTTCAAATCACTTTGTTTTCTAAAAACATTTATTTATTTATTTATTTATTTGGCACAGGATCTCACTGTACAACTCTGGTTCTTAGTAATCTTCCTGTCTCAGCCTCCCCAGTGTGGCATTGCAAGTCACACTGAGGACCAAACTCAGGTCTTCAGGCACTTAGACCAATAAGCTATCTCCCCACTCCCTCAAATGACTTTCACATTTGCACTGTTATATACATAGAAAATGACTTGCGTTTCATAGGTGCTGAATAAATACACTTTAATAAATGAATGTCCTATCAAATAATAAAGCAATTATATCTTATGATAAGACTGAACATAATTCTGATGTTCTGTATGTGTTAAGACAGCTTTCTAGTTGCAAACTCAACTTTATAAACCATTTGCTTAAATATCTATAGACATGTGATTTTTATTAGCCTTATGTTCTTGTATTCATTTCCATTGGCAGTATATATGCAAAATTTTGTTAATAGGAGTACCTATGTAATTCCTAGCAGTCTACAGTCAATCATCTTGAGAAATGTTTGTCTATACTGTTTGTCTGTTACTAATAAATATAAACTATAACTTATTTCACCTTACATATCAATTGTAATCATTAAAATTAAGTAATTTATAACTAAGTTCTAAATGGAATTTAACCAAACGTTAAACATATTCCCACCCATATATTTCTGTTTATTTACAAATAAAGTACACTAGTAAGTTGTTTTAATTTAAATAAATATCAAGCAGTACTGAATACTTTAAATTTGAATTGATGGCTACAGTTAGAATGGCTTTCAAAATTGTCAACATTTGCTAAAGGCTGAAAAGTGATTGTTTGCTTCTACAAAAATGTTTTCAAACATCCCAAACATGTACAGGTATTTTCTCAATCCACAGCATATGTGCAAGGGAGAGGTTCAGGACTAGCCCCATGGAGTGTGTGTTTCACACAGATGTTCGCTTTGACGTGCAGCTGCTACAGCCCGCAGGAAAGGATGTTTACTTGTAATCCACGTAAGGGTGTCATGTCGACTACCAGGAGCCTTGCGAAGTCACAGCTTAACATGTGTGTATTTAGTTGCAAGGCAAATACAGTACTATTTATGTGAATGGAAAATGTTCATACTGATGTGTATTTTAAATTAATTTTCTCATTTTCTTCCAGCATCCTCATGATTTCCTATAAGGTCATCATTTTAAAGACTACTCTTTTTGGGTTAACTCATTTAAAATGCTATTAGTTGACAGTGTACATTCCCATGTCATCCTCTAGTCATTTTGCTATTTGCAGGAGGTGTACAGTTCAATGCAATGAAGTCCGTAGGAATCTGTCTCAAATAATCTAGCAGGCCAATGAATTTGGAGAGAGGCACAAGATATATAATCACAGTGGTAATTAGAATTTGGAAAAAACAGAGGCAGGCATAGAACAGGAACATTCATGAAAATCTACCATAGAAGGGAAACTCAAGCTCCTGCATGAAGAGAACAATTTAATTCATAACCTCTCAGATTGCAAAGAATGAAAATTATTAGCACTTGTTTTCAGCCACCCAAGAGAAAAAAAACACAATTGCTAATTCACATACAGAGAACACATAGGAAAGATTTAGTTGGCTAAGGCTAGAATGCTAAGAGATTTCAAACTTCATAAACAGACAAGATCAAGCTAAATTTTAGAGATAAGTGGGATGATTATCTACATTGTGGAGCATAAAACAGAAGATTCTGGCATTAGAATTTCAAGAAAGCACAAAATACCAAGAGCAAATAACAGCCAAAAAGAGTAAGTTATATGCAAGTGAATATATATCATATATATTTCACATACATGGACATGGCCTGGTAACAATCATTAAACGGATTCTCTTGGTTAAATGCTTTTGCTCCCTAAAAAAAAAAAACTGACTGCATTTTTATGAACTATTTTTAGTAACAAGGAAAAGTAGAATCCTAATTCTCAGGCCCCCAAGTAAAGATAGGACATAGTCTTAATTTGCCCTCTTTAAAAAGAAATGGTTGCATCTCATTTAATCACGATATGCAACAGTAGGTATCTTTAACTTTCTGCTTCTGACACCATGACTTATTCTTCTCTAAACATTTTAAATATTATTTCCCATAATTTTAAATAAATCATGAATCTACTTATAGGTCATCAAGTCACTTGCAACTATCATTAGTTCTAGACTCACGATGCGTTAATATTTTAGGAAGTCCAGCTGAATACAACCAGATCAGTTCCCAAGTTGCTTAAAGTGATTTATACCACATTTTAACATTTAGTGACATTTTCCAAGTGATTGTAGTTCTCATACCAGTAAAACAGTGTTGAGCATGCTGCTGTGGATAATTATTTAACAATGTCCAACTTCAGCAGCCAATTTTTCCAGTAGTGGCTGAATTCTATGGATGCTCTGAAGAATTAAAAAAAAAAAAAAATTGTGCCGTGCAACATGAAACAATGTGATCCAAGCAAATGTATTGGATTTTGGTTAGAATAAACAGATTTAGCTCTTGCTTTATATGTCACCTGCTTTCTATGTTTGTTTCCTGGTTTTCAAAAATAGCGTATGTGCTCATCAGCTGTCCCAAATGAAGCCAAACACTGCTTTTTTTTCTTTCATTCTTCATAGCAACCATGTATAGAGCACGGTGATCTCAGTTGTTTAGAGGAGTTCTGACATTTGGATGGTAAGAATGCAGAGAAAATAAATGAGGAGGTATCATCACATTAGGGAATTAGTCCACATCACTGAAAGATAAAAGGTTCTGCATGATAATATTCCTTTGGTATTCTGCATTTTCTAATTCCAAAAGAAAATCTTTATAGCATGAGAGAGATAAGTGTAATCTTTATCTTCTGTTTTATCCTAACAATATATTATATTCATTTTCATTATAGCCCTGTTAGACCACAGGCTCTTGGATTTACAGGCAAACTAGAATTTTTATCCATTTTATAAAAAAAATAATTTATGCCAGCTACATGACTTGTATAATTTACATTATGAAATTGTTGTTAGAAACCCAGTGGGTTATTTGAAGTACTTATTTCCTGGAAACCATGTTCAGTTAGTAAACATCTAAGTAAAGGACAAATGCACTTCATGTTTAAATTTAATATCTGAAACTTCCCATTTGCAGGTGTAAGCCTCAAGGCTGCAGATTACAAACAAATTAAAGTCCCACCAATGACTAAAAGGGAAGAAAACTCAACCTCTACCTTCTGAGAAGGGAAAAAATGGATTCAGGTATTTTAAAACCAGTTTCTTTTTTTTTCCATTTATTTTTATTTTTTTAAAATACAAATGTCAATCAGACAGTTTCAAGACACCTTAACCATACAGAGTCGATGAATTAATACATTGCAAACTGTTTTCATAACGTTTTGGTATTGTACAAGGTGCATACATGAAATTATATTTACAGGTTTTTTTATAGCTGAATTATATCAAAGATTCAATAATTATTTACCTAGTGGATGACCATAGCACTA